>JADHYT010000002.1:0-250746 GCA_027604725.1 Entophlyctis luteolus | reverse complement strand
TCTAACCCTTAATTTTAGTGTTGACTCTACCCTGGCTCTAGCCTTAATTTAACCTTAACTTAACCTTAATCCTGATTTGCTGTTGTCTTACTCCTGATTCTTGCCCTGACCTTGATCCTTGCCCTAGTTCTGTTTGTATGGCTATCCCTAAGTCTGACCTTTGTCTCTATCTTAATATTATTCTCTGCTTTTGGCCCTTGCCCTGGTTCTTGTCCTTAATCTTTGTTCTCATTTGAATCTTAACCCTAATCCTCATCTTATATATTTAAACCCGAGTCCTGACTCTGACTTTAATTGCTATGATGAGCTTTTTAACCTTGGCCTGTTCGTAAAAATTTTGGAGATAAAAGGAATTTGAAAAAAAAAAAAATCAAATTCTCACAAAATTTTTTTTGGCATAAATGATATTGGGGATCAACACTCCTTACGGCCTGAACCTAAATTACAACAGCATCTTCTCCTAGAAGAACATTTTCAGGGGTTATAATCCATGTGGCACTCCAGTGCAGATTTAGAACCAAGTTCCAAGTTTCAGAGTTTTCTGCTGACTTTATCACACCAAATGAACCATCCTTCCATTTGGCCAGTCTCATTGGCCTTTGATGCATTTCCTTGCCTTTTGAATGGGCTTCAATAACGAAAATCCCATCCTTGTCCATACTTCCAACTGGTTTGACAACACGTACTGTCATTGGGCCATTGTTGTTTCCAGCAAAGTAAAAAGAATCAGACATGTACCAGAACCAACGGTCAATCAGATCACACATTGTTCTCTGGCGATCAATCGAATGTAATACTAAGTATCCTTGCATTGCTTTAACCCATGCGGACGTGTCATGAACTTCGTCAAGTTTAACACCATTCACGTAGCAGTGATGAGCGAGATAACACTGTTCGATGGCACAGAAGCTCTCTTCAAAAACACTCTCAAGACCTGTTGGCTGACAGGCCCAAGCAATCAATCCACTGTTCAGAAGTAACCTCGTTAGGACATTTGGCGTGTACATGCGTGCCAGCGATAGAAGCACTTGGCGTCTGACATCAAACTTGGAAGCAGTGTTGGGGATATCCAATGCTACAGAAATGTCACCGTAACACAAGTCTACATTCTCGACTAAGGTGACAATAACACCACTCGGCAAAGAAAGCTTTGGTGGCTCAAGCAGAAACCGAAAATGCTCACTGCGCCTCATAATAATGTCTCCATACAAGTGGCCGGTGTTTATCTTTGGGCATGACAATGTAGAGCTCCAGGATGGTGCCGTTACCGAGCAAAACTTACACATATTTTCAGTCTGTCTGAGTGTGAACAGCCCTCGATCAATCAAATGGACATGGAATGCTGCAAATTTGGCATCAAGGTCGTCATCGGAAGCTGTGATATACTCCGGTGCATACAAAGATGCCAAAACATTAATGTAATCGCGCTTAAAGTAGCACTTCCGTTGGCACTGGACCATTGCAGCGAGAACTTCCGACAAATGAATACGATTCCATAACTGGATATTGCGTGCAGGAATATCAATGATCTCGTTGTCCAAATTAAATTGCTCTCTGATATTTGAGGAGAATTCAATCAGGTAGGGAACAACGGAGGAATTGAATGTCCACCCATTCTCCATGCCATTGTTTTTCAACAAAATGTCAATGTAGGAGTCAAGCGTACACTCGACAGTCAACGTGTCATACTTTACTGCCGTCAATAATTCACTAATGGTGTTATCTTTGTCTTCAATTACCGTATTATGAGCATTGTTCTGCAGTATTTCGATAGCAGCTAGTCCAGGACGCACAGGCAAAAACGCACGTGAAAAAAGGACAATTGCAACATGTAATGCTTCTCCTACACGGGGCGGATTAAAGTATGAATTCCGTTGTTGGTCATATTTTAGCTGGAACAGAAGTAAAATCATTTCACTTGCAGATACACTGCGGCTTCCATCATGGCTAACGAATGTTATGTCGTTTGATACTGTAAGCTCTTGGTAAGTCCATACACGGCCCATATATTGTGAGTTCGTTTGCCAATCGGTAATAGCCCTTTGGAAATTTTCAATGAGGCCCATTTCGATTTCATCGTTTTGGAGGCCTTTCTCCATCAAATACCTGCAAGAAACCAAACATTATAAGAGTATGAACTCAGAAAAAGAACCTGTCATATTCGTGAGTCTTGTTAAGGAGTCTGATTCTCCTTAAATGCTCAATCAAATAAACGATCTCTTTGAGTGTAGCTTCCAACAGAGCAAAATCCGTTTCCGAGAGTAAGGCAAACGTCATCAATGATTTGTTATAAATTTCGCTCATGCCTCTGACTTGCGACACGGCGTTGAACATGGGATCCACAAATGTGTCTGTGCCAATTACGACAAGTGACGGTGGCGCCTGACTGGCGGAAAACTGATCCCACGACGTTTGGTTTACTGATACTAGATCCAGCCAGCAAGGAAGGGACGACCGGGAAACAAGTCGTTCAAGGGTTTCTGCTTTTGCATGAGAGGCAACTTTGATGCTCACGTCGTGCAGGAAGGCTGTAACATCATTGTTTCCCCAAACATGCGAGATGGCAACGTATGTATCCGTCACGATCGGAGTCTTGACGAACTGGCGAAGCACTGGATCGAACGTGCGCACTTGAACCTCGGTCATCGAACAGTGATCAAAATTTTGTCAAACTGATAATCACCAATAGCTGCCTGCTTTAGTTCATCCGGACACGCCGAGGCTTCGCAAGTCACGGAAGAGCGCTTCCGGACTACCAGAAGGACACAACACAAAGCATGAATATAAACAATTCCGGAGTCGTGATTTAGATAAAAAATTGGCACAGCTTTCAAACTCATATAAAATCTTCTCAATCTTACTGTTGAGTGACCTGGTGCGGAAGCCTCGTCGCACTAGCGCCGTTGGGGGCAACACAGGAACCGAGACTAATTATGTATTGGCAAAATCAGAGCAAAGCTGTTCAATCAGACAGTGAATTCAAACATTCAAGGACAATGCTGGAATGGCAACCTCAAAGTATCAATTATTTCTTGTGCCTGGCTGCGGAGAACGGTCTTCGCCGCAATCACTGGCAGGACAGTTACCCTTCTGCATCCATACAGTATGGGAGTGCATCTGCAGTTACAGATGAGCCTGCCTGCACCTGACCAATTTATTCACCAAATTCACTTTCTTTTTCGGAATCCGTCATTCTCGATACCTCCTGCTTCTACGTTGCTGACGGTGGCCTCCAGTTTATTGCCCTCGTTCCCGTCCAATTTTCCGGGCGCCAAGGATTCAACAGAATCCCAGGAAATATCATTAATGCTCATTTTTCGCTGCCCTCCTGCAACACTCACGCCGCGCTTCAAACCACTAAACCCGCGGACATTGTCATTAAAAGTGGACGGCTGAGACGCTGTAGATATCGACGGACCACGTCTAATGTAACGACGGAACCATACCTCGGAAGGTTCTGGGGAATCTGGAATGGGGACACCATTACCATTGGACTGAGAGAGTTTGAAAACGTAGTATCCAGCACCGTTCCAAACAGCGATTGTGGTTATCACTGCTCACAGATTAAAAAAGAACTTAAGATATGCAAAACTACCAATGATAAACGACAATTGAAAGTATTGATAACGGTATATGATGTACACCGGTATGGATACAATGCCAGTGTAGATAAGCTGCATTACGACAAACATTACTGGCGCAAAGCTTCCCAGCCAACGAATGTGAGTCATATGTCCAAACTCATAATGGAGCGATACCTGTCCCCAAACATGACGGCTATTTTACCCAGAAAATGATTCTGGTAAAAAACAATTAAATGTCTAAACGAAGTCCCAATGTCTTTGTCCCGCCGCAACTTTTCGGAATCCAGGAATTCAGTCTGCACATAACTCCATTTAACTCATG
The DNA here is from genome assembly GCA_027604725.1 of Entophlyctis luteolus. Taxonomy (NCBI): domain Eukaryota; kingdom Fungi; phylum Chytridiomycota; class Chytridiomycetes; order Chytridiales; family Chytriomycetaceae; genus Entophlyctis; species Entophlyctis luteolus. The sequence continues at coordinate 246,840 of JADHYT010000002.1, read as the reverse complement.
AAATCAACAGCAAGTGGTACCTTGATCAAATAAAGAACTTGCCAAACAAGATACCATAACAATGGCACAAGAAGCAAGCTTCTCAAATCAAGACTGACGCCTTCGGCAAAGCCAAGAGCTACTTGTTGGACATCGGTTGGATGCCAACGAACAACATACGTTACAATGGCGGGATAAATGTGAATGAAGTTTGAAGTTATATGGGGGAGGGAGTGAAAGACTAATCCCGTCCGCCACATGACGTTTGCAAAAAGTAAGGGTCCATTTGCCCAGACGAACACAGTCGTAAAAATAAGACGGTTGGTCGGAAAAACCGCCAGGAAGGCGTAAAGAATTGTATTGACGTAGTCTGGTTCTCATGGTCAGTGATGGCAAACGGTTTAAGTAAACTAACAGCAAAAGTCCAACATGAAATAATGCCATTTTTTGCGACTGTTCGTGAGAAAATTACAACAGAGAAACACTAAAAGTTCTCAACTGAAAATCGACGTATCGAATCAGCATCAAAGGCGGAAACACAAAAAGATATAGGACTTTTATAGCTTGCGGAGCTGCGATCAGCAAGTATTGAGTGGCAAGAAGGAAACCGACGCCGAATACAAAAGTCGCCTTTCGAACACAGTGATGTTAACCAACAAAAAACACAGACACACAGATCTCAGGCAAGGACTGAACTTTGTCGATACGCTGCATCTGCTTGGGCTGCTTAATACGGGTGCGGATGATCTGGCAGTGAATCCGTGAGCTGCAGGATTGTGCGGTCACAAACAGGAAACCTGAATGCGACGATCGATGGCCGACGACGCACGCTCGGCCCGCTCTTTGAAGCGGGAGACACGGAGACCGAGAACCATTGTATGTGGCGGTGTTGAGAGGAGAGGCAGAGTGAGGTCCGAGTGAAATTGGCTTCGAGATTTCGTTGGCTTTTGGCGAAACACACGCCAGGATCGTCGGTGACAGAAGGGGGAGTTTCGCGACAATACGGGGTATGATGAGGACGGCGAAGACGGAATCGTGCGTAATGTATGAGGCCCGATGTCGGCTTGTTTCCGAGCTTTTTTGCCAAGCTTCGCGGTTCAAAAGGCCACTCGGGGCGCGTTCCGAATTTCTCACAAGCTTAACGGCGTGAAAATTCTTCTTAAATAGAGGCATTCAGTTGAGTCAGAGGCATGTTATACTTGGGAAGGCCTTGTGAGAGTGGATGACGAATCCAATCCGCCTTTTCACCTGCTATGTTGTGACAATCTTCCGGAGCAGGTTTTGTGATAACAGAACGAGAGTTTGGCAAGACAGCGGTGCGCAGGACTGGACGAATCTTGGCGTGCCATTCAAGCGAACGCGTTGGCTTTTAGCTTTTGCCATCGTCTCAGACATGTCAGTCGCACAACTGCAGCACACCGCACTCGCGTGCTGCCTGCGAGGCCTTTATTCCACCGCCGAATGGTTAACTGGGATTGCCCCGTCTGCTTCTGCCGAAGCTTCCGATGGCGCTCCCGCACAACTGACGGACCATTTGGACCCGGCTACGCTCCGCGGCATCGCGTTGTTCAATGCAAGCTTTCCTTTTGCTATCCTGCAGCTTACCGATTCTTTCCTGTTAACTCCTCTTTCTTCTCTCATTGGCGACGAGAAGTCCAAGCAGTTTGCGCTCGCGGCATTTGTGCTCGCGAAAGCTGAAGCAACCTCGCCCATTGCTCGATTTGTGAGATATTACTCGACACTACTAGATGCCGAGGCGAAAAGCCGAAAGAGTGAAAAGGATGAAATATTGCGAAAGCTCCAAGATGTTCTCGAAGGACTCGAAGCTCGACAAAAAGACGGATATATCCTATTTGTGTAAGCCATCTCTAATTCGTTAAAGTTGTAATGTCTTCGAAATCAGGCACTCTTTGGTGTGTCTAAGGCTCAAAATGAAAGATCGTGCAACTGAGCTGCTGATCGAGTGCGTGCGTGCAACACCGCTCCTCCAATGCGCTTGGGAAGAGCTGATAGCTATTGTGTCATCTTATGAGTTTTGTTCCATCCCCGTCATCAAATTTCTAACAGTCACAAAGCAAGATGCAGGAAACTCTCGCGCGTCTGGACACAATACCGCATTCCAACCCTTGCCTTCAGTATTTCAAGCTCCAGACGGCAATGCACTTTTCTCCACTCTCTGTTGCCCAAAAGCACCTTTCAAAATTGTTATCCATCGTGAATGAAAACTACCCTGGCACCCAGCTAGCGGAGGCTTCGATGTACTATCATAACCAAGATCATCCGCGAGCTATAGAGTTGTATTCACAAGTGTATGCAGAGAACCCCGCGCTCCTAGACCTGTGTGACGAATATGCAAACGCGCTCTACGTTGTTGAAGATGGGACCCAATTGAGTTGGCTTGCACACCGATGCAACAGCTTGGATCCTTATCGACCTGAAACGTGTGTTGCAGTGGCAAACTATTACAGCATTAGGAGAGAGCATGAAAAAGCAATAGGCTATTTGCGTAAAGCGATTCTGCTGGACGAGGGTAGCAGCCTGGCTTGGACATTGATTGGCCACGAGTATCTGGAAATGAAAAATCAAGTTGCTGCCATACAAGTGTATCGAAAAGCTGTTGGTGAGACTTTTGACGTGTGTTGATATTTCCACTAAAGAAAAAGAAGACATCAACGACCGAGATTTCCGTGCTTGGTATGCTTTGGGCAACTTATACCAGATGCTTAAGATGCCTCTTTACGCATTGTTTTATTTTCATAAGTGAGGACACTCATCGCATTTGCGTTGGTTCCCTTACAACGTACCAACAAGGGCAACAATTCTGAAACCGTATGACTCGCGCTTTTGGTGTGGTGTAGCATCCTGCCATGAGGACCTGAAAAACTATTCCGATGCTTTGAAGTCATACAAACGTGCTCTAGCTGTTGATGAAGCTCAGCACAGATCTGGCAGCACTGCTTTAATTCGTTTGGCGCGTTTATATTCTGAAATGGATTCATCTATGACAATTGCCACGAATACCGATAACAGTGCGACGTTGGTGCCAATGCATGCTGGCGCTGCGGCAATGTACTACAAACAGGTGTTTGAAACCAGGGGCTTACTGGAGGAGGTATGCTAGTCGATCTTGTTGAATCAAAGGACTTTAAACAAATCTTCTAAATAGGCGGGAAATCGTGCAGAAGTGAAGGAAGCCGCCGAGTACTTGGTCAATCATGCCCTCAAAACCAAGATCTTCACAAACATCGACCAGTGTCTCGAATACCTCTCGAACTTCGAAGATACAATGCCACTTGTGAGAGAGTTCAAAGCACTGATGAAATAAACTTGGTCTGAGCCTTCGCTGTGCTGACGCGTTGTCGCGCATAATCAAAAGAGAAAAAGACACCAAAAAAGAATGTCTCCCTCCGACGTTACGACGACCCCCGAATGGCAGGCACTTGCTGCGCATTATGCGGCGGTGGGCTCTTCGCTGCGCATGACCGATCTCTTTGCCGCCGATCCTGCGCGCTTTGGTGTGTTCTCGGCTTCGTTTAAAGGCACTGGGGCAAATACGTTGCTGCTGGACTACTCGAAGAACATCGTGACCAAGGATACTCTTGCACTATTGCTGGCTCTTGCTCGCGCGCGTGGTGTGGAACAATGGCGGGACAAGATGTTCAACGGAGCCAAGATCAACACCACTGGTTGGTCAGCAAGTTTGAAATCCTTATTAACAATGTGTTGGCTTGCTTTACAAATCGCCAGAAAACAGAGCGGTACTTCATGTTGCTCTTAGGAACAGAAGCAACAGACCTATTCTCGTCGACGGAAAGGATGTGATGCCTGATGTTAACCGGTATTGTGACAAGCAAAACTCTGATACCCTGCTATCAAAAAAATCTCTTATCACTTGACTCAGTGTGCTTGCTCAAATTAAGGAAACGGCAACCGCCATTCGTTCTGGCTCGTGGACGGGCTACACTGGCAAGGAAATAACGGATGTTGTAAATATTGGCATAGGGGGCTCGGATTTGGGACCAGTCATGGTGACCGAAGCGTTGAAACCTTACGCTAAAGATGGACTCCGTGTTCATTTTGTGTCAAACGTTGATGGCACGCATATGGCAGAAACATTGAAGCGTTTGGATCCTGAGACCTCTCTCTTCATTGTTGCGTCCAAGGTAACACCGTGAAGTCCTTGATCCTTTTTGACTTTGGTGCAGACTTTCACCACGATTGAGACGATCACAAATGCAAACTCGGCAAAATCTTGGTTCCTTGCCAAAGCCGGAGACGTTGCCCACGTTGCCAAGCACTTTGTAGCGCTTTCTACTAACACTAAAGCTGTTACGGCATTTGGCATTGCCGAAGCGAATATGTTTGAGTTCTGGGACTGGTGCGAGTTTCGTATTCTTTTTAGTGTTTTAATCGAATTCGCAGGGTTGGCGGCCGATATTCTCTCTGGTCTGCAATTGGTCTCTCCATTGCGATCTACATTGGATTTGACAATTTTGCTGAGCTTCTGCAGGGTGGCCACGATATGGACAACCACTTTGTTGATACTCCGTTGGAGCAAAATCTTCCTGCCTTGCTTGGTGTGATTGGGGTTTGGTACAACGATTTCTTCGGAGCTCAGACCCAAGCGATTCTTCCATACGATCAATATTTGCACAGATTCCCTGCGTACTTCCAGCAAGGAGATATGGAATCTAATGGAAAGAGCACAACTAGGGACGGTGTTCCCATTCATAATTACCAAACTGGACCGATTATTTGGGGAGAAGCCGGAACAAATGGCCAACACGCTTTTTATCAGCTAATTCACCAGGGTACGAAGCTTATTCCGTGTGATTTTTTGGCGCCTGTGCACAGTCAGAACCCTATCAGCAACAACTTGCATCATGAAATTTTGCTTTCCAACTTCTTTGCTCAGACTGAAGCCCTCATGAAAGGAAAGTCTGCAGAAGTTGTTCGGGCTGAGCTTTTGAAAACTGGGGCTGCTGAAGGTCCCGAGCTGGACGTTTTGGTTCAGCAGAAAGTTTTCAGAGGAAACAAGCCGACAAACTCGATCTTCTACAACAAATTGACTCCATACACTTTGGGGACATTGATTGCATTGTACGAGCACAAAATCTTCACTCAAGGGATTATTTGGGGAATCAACAGTTTTGACCAGGTTTGTTTGTTTTCGTTTGGCTAGAGTCATTTACAATTTGTTCGTCCAGTGGGGAGTTGAGTTGGGAAAGCAGTTGGCGACTGCGATTCTTCCGGAGCTTGCCGGGGACGCTGCCGTTGTTTCCCACGACTCAAGTACCAATGGTCTCATCAACTATTACAAGGCTCACCGTAAGCAGTGAGTGCTGAGGGAAACGGAGGGTTTGAAATACTCAAGATTTTGGAGGTTGTGCGTCTCTATTGCCAAAAAGAAAGCGACGCTTTTTTTAATGGTTTTGCTTTTACTTTCTGCCAAAGTCAAAAGCGATCAGACTACCGTTATAATTTCCTACGACCAGAATTTCGTTTACTCGCACAAGACACAATACTGCGCTTTTCACGTTGCTCACTAGAGATCGTCGAAGTGCCTTCTTCCTTTTATCCCAAACCCGTATCATGCCGTCCCATGCTCCAGCAACGACTATATCTGCAACAGCATCTTCATCAAGCCATGTTATCCAATCACCCAGAGAACAAAAACATCCAGTTTCTACAACTTCGACAGAATTCGCCGAAGACGCGGAGGTTGGGCGAACGCGCCATCCGCGAATGTTTCCATCCTTGAAACCACACAGAACATCCCACATTGGAAACCTTATGGCACCAGGACGGTGTGGGTAGGATTCGCGAATTTGCGTGCTGTTGATACCTGGAATTGTGGCAAAGGAACCGTAACAATTGACTCTGCCAAGCAGGACACAGTCGAAGACGAGGGGGCCAGATAGATCGGGCGGCTGGGAGTGGCTATTGCTCGCACGAGAGCGCGTACTGGCTGGTGAGGAGGACACAGCAGCCCGCGAGACGCGGACTGCGCGCTCATCGTTGCTGGATTGCGCGGAACTGCATAGAAGGACTTCCCACACAGTGACGGATCCAAGCGCGCAAGTTTCGATTAGCCACCATCGACTCGCAGAAGCGGCAGGAGAATTCGTAGAGGCCGAGTATTGCTGGTGGATGACGTCGATGTCCGAACCGCTTCTGTCCTTGAAAAGTTTGACTGTGCAGATGTTCGATTGTGTCAGATGGCGAACTTGTGCAACCAGCAACCGTGTAGTAAGGTTCCAAACACATATACAATCTTTTTGGCTGGCTGCAACAATATTTTCGCAAGAATCAACGGCGGTGAACTGCGCTGTAGGCGTCGGATTGTGCAGATTTAAACAGAGTGTCGTTAACAGCTTGCGAGACGACAGGGAATAGACAAAAAGAGATGAAGTTCCACGGCCCCCGACAAGGACGTGGTCGCCGACAACTGATAAGCATTCGACAGGATCTAGTATTTTAAGCATTAACAGAATTTTAAAGGCAGAGTCAATTTTTCTTACGAGATGTTTCAATCACGCAAACTTGCTCCAGTTCTACTCTTCCGTCGCCTACCCATTGTTCCTTCACAAAACAGGAAGAACTTGATGCATCAGGGTGACGGTTTTGGCCGGAAGATCCCCAATTTCCATGACCAAGCTCTTCTTGAAAAATTTTGTTTCCTTCAGCCGATCCGGACCCATTTGATCCAATACTGCGATAATCAAGCGGTTCTTCCGGCTTTTTACCGATCAAAACTGAATTGAACTGTCGTGCCGGAACAATGCGCCAGACTTTCAAGGTGCAATCCCAGGAGCCGGTGATAATATTTCCATTTTCTGTAGCACCCATACACGTGACGCCGTGTGAATGTGCATAGCGATTGGTGCGGAATTTGCATGGGGTGCGAAGATATGTAGTGCGAGTTTGGTGTTGATTTTTGTACACTGCCTGCCATGACAGAGAAGTACTTGGAGATGCCAACGCCAATGAACTTGATATAACTTTCCTTCTTTGACGAGGTGAAGAAAGTGATGGGGCTGTTGTATTTGCTGAACTTTCAGGATTTGTGAATTTCGGCATAGGGGAAGTGGTGAACCTTCTCTTCTTGAACTGTGGAACCAGGGTCTCCGAATTATTGATCCCCAGAGAACGCATAGAACGAATAAAATAAGTGTCGTCTCTATAGGTTTCGTCGTTGGATAAACCGAACTGTTTCTCGTGTGTTCTTGACCTCAACAGGACGGCTTGTTCAACGACCAAATCGCAATCTACCCCTGCATATCTGCAAGCAGATTTCCAATACACAGGATCAGATGCAAGGAGAGAAAGACGATAACATGATTGCATTAAGTGGGCTGTCGTCCTTGGTGGCAAGAGAGCAATTACGAGCATCCAGATTTCTGGCGGCAACTTGAGAGACCCACAAACAATGGCGGATTTGGCAACTACATCGACAGATTTCCTCTGGCTAACGGACCCATCAGGTATCTCGAATAGCTTTGTTAAACCATGGCCATCGACAGGATCCTTTATCGCGGGATATCTCGCGTTGATCGCGCTTACAGCAGGCAGTGTTGAATCAACATCCTCCGAAAACGGCAGCTCGCCTTGCGTGAAATTTTGATAAGGGGGCGTTACTGGAAGGTCGAAGTAGACTTCTTCGGGAGGAGTGCGAGCCCGCGACAAAACAAGTTTGGTGCCGAAGTCGCACATGGTCGACTCAAAATCGGCGCTTTCGTCAGACGGATGCTCGGAATCTGATCGCGGAGAAAATGGCGCTGCAGTGTGTACACTACCATGAGGATTGCCGCCGTGTGCAGGATCGCGAGGCGCGATGCTTGCGAGTGTCAGTTGGGCGCAGATTTTCATGGCACCAAAAAAATTCCCAACTTTTTACGTCACTTTGTCAGCGGGACTATCTTTTTCGCAAGCGGGACTATCTGCTTCGCACATGAAGCGGTGCCGGTTTGGAAAGATCCGGGATTATTGAATTTAAAAATGGATATTAATGCTGAAAAGTGGCAAAATATTATGAACATTGATATTTGAAATAAGTACTGGATGGCGCTATCCAAACTCCCTCTTCCCCACATTGGCCTCGGAGTGTATCAGGCAGATCCGTCAGAGTGCTACTCAGCTGTTCTGTCTGCACTGGAGATCGGATACCGCCATATCGACACTGCCGCACTTTACAGAGTTGAGTCCCTCCACGCCAAATTAGAGGTTATGTATCATTGTAATTGAGGGACCCTTACCCCAGAATGAGAGCGCCGTCGGGCGAGCAATCCGCGACTCGAACATACCGCGTTCGCAGATATGGATAACGACCAAGCTGTGGATCGACGATATTTCTGACAAGCCGGGGGCAACCACTGCAGCGTTTGAAAAATCCCGTGCGTTACTGGGAACGACTTATGTCGACCTCTATTTGATACATGCACCTGTGGAGTCTGAGCGACGCTTGATGGCGTGGAAGGAAATGGAAGATCTGTGCCGTCTGGGTCACACAAGGTTCATTGGTGTTTCGAATTACGGCGTCCACCATATCCGTTGAGTTTGCGTTTGTGCACTATGACCGAGAATTAATCTTTGTTCAGAGGAATTGTTGTCGGTGTGTAAGATCAAACCACATGTGAACCAGATCGAACTCCATCCTTTTCTTCAGCACCGAGATATAGTAGATTTTTGTGCTGCTAATGGCATAGGGATTCAAGCGTACTCACCACTTACCAGAGGCAAAAAATTGAATCACCCTGTAGTTCGGAAGGTGGCTGAAGCCCTCCAGAAAACTGCAGCACAGATCTTCATAAAGTGGGGTTTGCAGAAGGGATTCTGTTCACTTCCGAAAAGTGTCCATACTGAGCGATTGTTAGAAAATTTCAACTCGAGCAATGCCGATTGGTCCATTCCGTCTGAACTAATGCAAGTATTGGACAATTTGGAGTCCGGTGTTACAACAGGATGGGATCCAACTGTATGGCCGTGACTTGGCTTTAGGACCTTTATTGCTCACCGAACAAAGTCAATAAAAATGCTTTAAAAAGAAACAGATATCAAAACTTTCCACCCATCCTTGTCCAACTGATGACCCTCCATCCTCCGGTTTCTGGATCGACAGGAAAATCTACCGCTAAACACTGGTCCTTTGTCATAGCCACAGCATAATTGGCCGTGTCGAGAGTGTCATCAGATCCAAGCTTCACCTCACCAGTTTTTTTATCGACAAATTTCAGCACTTCTTGTGTTCGGAACGTCAGAACAACAACAGGAAGAGTCTTGTCGTCATTCAGGAACATTAGCTTTTTAATATCAACTTGAGAGAGGTCGATCAGCTTGCAAGCCGAAACCAGATTCGCGACGCGTTGTTGTCCAACGGATGCGGAAATTTCAGCAAACACCTTGAATAGAGTTTCGATTAGCGAAATCGAAAACTTCAAACAAAAGATACCTTCTCATTGCACCACTTTTTGATAGGGGCAAGATCCCCTGTCAGATTCCCTTCCAGAATCTCTGGAATTACAAATTGCGCTGCTTCTGCTAGGAATTCTTCTTTTCGGAAAGTTGGATCGATCATCCGGAAAGCAGCGATACACTTCGCTTCTTCGGTTTCGTCAAAGAAACGCCCAACCTTGTACCACACGTCTCTTGCGGTTTCAATGACTGGATTATCGCTTTCTTCAATCGCCTTCGAGACTTTGGCCAGATTCTGCGCAAGCGGGTTCTTTTCGTTGAACTCTCTCCATGACTTCACCCACGCTGACTCTTGAGCGACAACGACAGCGCCTCCGGCTTCAGGGTCTGCGAATGTCACAGGCTGTGCGGCTTTGCGCATGAAGTGCTTCTTTTTGAGAGATTCCCGCTCTTCAGCTGTCCGATATTCTATGTATTGCGCATTCGGAGCTTTTGAAGCCAAATCATTCTGGATGGAAGAGACACCCGAAGCGACTGCTTTGGCAGCTTTAGTATCAAGAATTGGTTCTGCGGCCTGGTGTTTTCGTTATTTCTTTTTTTCTTGTAACACGTCACATACCTTTACAACGGTGGCATTAATGGCACCAACAACATGACCAGCAGCTTTCACGGGAGTCGAGTCAAGAACGGCACCAACACCTTCGCCGACTTTCTGCGCGGCAATGCCTACAACGGAGCTTCCGACGGAAACAGCCTCCTTCGCACGGCGCAGGCTGTCGCTGGAATTCAGTTCGTTCGTTTTGTCGCTCAGAAGCTTAACATCCTGCTGGAAGGTTGGGTGTTCGGCGACCTGGCGTTTGACAGAAGCCATAAATTCGGAGACAAAGTTGACGTTTGCGCTGCTGTTGCTGTTGTTGCTGTTGTTGTTGTTCTGGGCAGATGATGAGGCTGAGAAGCACCGTATTCTTGTGCGCATGGATGACACTGTAGCTGTGGTGTGGGCAATAGATGGCGTCTGGCGCAGGTGGAGACTGCGTGAACGGGTTGCTGTGACTGCGCGGAGCATTTTCTTTTTTTTTTTTATTAATAATTTTTTCTTCCCGTTGCGATCGCCTCAATTCTGTCTCAAAGACAATTCAGCTTAACTTCAAGAATATATTATGATCGCTTTTTGTGCCTATAAAGGAATTTTTTTCTCCCAGTAACTTGTTGAAGAATCGTTTGAGAATTATGTACCAGAAACGAACAGAGAAAAAAGGATTTACGGGCAAGATGCTCATCGCGCATATTTTCTGGACTTCGGTCGTCTGCGGTGGACGACGCAATTCGGAGTGTGGAACCCAGTTCCATTTTTCAATTCAGTAAAATCGTTCCAGTTGTGACGTTTGTCATTGCAGTCTCGAATTTGACACCAGACCTTTCGCTCGCGAAGCCGTAAACACATGAATGTGGTGGATCGCTCGTCGTGGCGCTTCGTGGACGACGCTGTGCTCGATGATGAAGGCAGCAGTGGCATATCGTTGCGGTGTGTTATTTGTAGCGAAGGTTCACTGTTTTCCGAACTGTACGTGCGTCTGACGGTGTCAAGAATAGGTCTCAGCGACCCAGTTCAAATCCGCCCATGTGGGCACCACTTCTGCCGTTCCTGTCTAGCCGCGTGGCTGAAGTATGGCGCGTCGCCGACGTGTCCGTACGACCGGAGCCCCCTCGGATTCGACACTCTCGCCAACCCGGAAGAACTTGTGGTTACGAATGTTGTGCCGTCGCATGTCGATGTCGTACGCCGGTTGGATACGATGGAAATCGCGTGCGACTGCGGATACGCAGGCCTGGCAAGAAGTCATCTGACACCGAGCGATAATGCCGACACCCGATCGGTGTGCCCACTGCTAAGATGCAGAAATGCGGATCGCGGATGCAACTACGTAGCACATGACGGGACCGGACGCGTTCTCCACGAGATGAGTTGTGCGGTCCGTGACGCGTGGTGTCATCGGTGCTTTGGTCCGCAAGAAGCGACGGTCTTGGACAACGGCGGCGACGATGGCGCTCGTGCGTTCATGCAGCAGCAGCAAATGCATCGCGCTGTATGCCGCTTCGAAACTCCATTACTGGACTGGTCTCCGAGTCTCAAATTCACCACAACTCCAACTCAGGTGCTGCGTCTCGCCCACCGCTTGCGGCAAAATACAGGCAACAACCAAGATGCCCCAGTTGCGCTCGTATATTCAGGAATGCAGACGGCTTCCGAAATAACCTCATTTCCGTGCAAATACTTCTTTCTTCCGTACTCGCAGTGTATCAATTTGTTTTTTCCCGCAATCAACCTGCCACCCGTGCGGTTCTGCCATGACATGTCATATATCTGCTTCATGTTTCAGGATCCCGAAGGGCTGCGAATGGTGTCAGTGCGGCTGTATCCGCGTTCAGAAGAATTCATTCCATCACTTCGCGGTGCGATGGATGGGTTTTTGGAAGCCAATGGCATTCCAAAAACGCATCCAGTCTCTGTATTGCGCTCAGTGCGTAGACCCGAGTGCATTGTGGTGATGGGCCGAAACGGGGATGACTCCGGGGAAATGAACATTGAATTTGTTGATGGGCGCGTTGAAGTACGGGGTGGAACCAGAGCCCATGAGCAAATGTACGACTTTGTGCACTTTCTTTGATATTGAGTGAATATTGTGAAATTTTTGTCGTGTGTATTCGTTCATATTCCGGCTTTTCCTACGGTCCGCCGTCAACGCACCTGAACCTCTCCACAAGCAATCGGTTATGGCAAAACCACTTCGCAACCTCGGCCATGAGCACAACTGCGGCATTTCGCTTCCTACGAATGGCGTCCTCGAGCTCGCGGGCAGCTGCAGTAGCCTCGTCAGACGCACTGAGGCTGACAGTGCGGCTACGGGTTCGTCCGTCCTGTATCATTGCAGGGTCTGTCGCAGTGCTATTACTGACTGCAAGAACGGCCACAAAGACATCGCTCATACGCATGGTCGCGTACGCTACGTTGAGTTTTTCGTCCTGGCAGAAAAGCACCTTGCGCAGTGTCCAATCTTCACCCTCGCCACTAGCACTACCGCCATCATCGCCGTCGAGAAAATCGCTGGAAACATCCCATAGTAATGTCTCTGTCTCGTGGTGTATGTCTTCTGTTGCTCCATGTTCTATGATTATAGTTCCGAGTTTTTGGTTCCTTCGCTGATGAGCATTGTGCGCAGATATAGACCGTCGTAAAGAGCTATTCTGAATTATAGAAATAATCCCTGGCAAGTGCTGAACAATCTGAAGTTCCTAGAAGATAGATCATGTCATTTGCTTGCAGGCAGCTATTTGAACAAAGGATTCACCTCGGGATATGAAAAAATTGCTGGATAAGATGCTATTCCCGTTGGGCGCGAAATATTGCCAGCATGGCATTTAAATCCGTCTGCAAAGAAAAATTGGTGCGGTGCGTCGGGTGTTTCATATAAGATCGAAAAGTTGTGGAAGCTCGCATTATTCTTCCCAAAATCATATAACCTGGAGAGAAACACTTAAAGCTAACGTCGGAATAATGTTTATGACTAACGAGAGCTAAATGCAATGAAGAAAATAAAGAAAAAAGAAAAAGGAAAAGAAAAGAAAATCAACTCGTACATGCTGTGAAGAATCCGATTGTGCTCTACACGGATAGAATTGAAGCGCTTCAGGGACATAACTCCGGCCGCATCTTCAACACGCCAAACGACTCTTTGGAACACAACATCAAACTTTTCTGCCACAGCGTTAAGGAGCGCTTGCAGCCACGCAGAGGGATGTAAAATAGCGCGTCGCCGGCCGCGGTGGTGAAGTCGAAAATTTAAGGCTGTGCGTGGCAAAGATAATCTGTGAGGTAGTGATTTCAGGAATTCGAAAACTTGAATTGAAATAGGAGTTGTGGAAGTGACCAAGACAGATTGGCTCGCTGGAGAAACAGGAGATTGTGCGGCTTGTGACGAGACTGGTGATGTAGACGGCGGGGTTCGTGCAGTTGCCGAAGTCGGAGAAGCTGCAGGAATGTCGAAATGCTTTGGGTTTGAAAGAACTGTCAGCAAAGGTAGCTCTACATTCAGCACCAACCGCCCGAACTGAGGCCAGATCGTCCATCCATAACTTAAGTCTCGAACGTGCCGCTTGTAATGCAACAGCAGCATCCTTCATGTTGAACGCAGCAATGCAATGATCGGCGACAATGGCATTCTTGAGCACATTCGCATGGTGCGCAACATTCCGCACAAAGAACATGTCGTGTTCAACAGTCGTTCGTGGAAGAGAAATTCGGGAAGCCGCAATGTCAGCATTTAGAGCTAAAACGACGGACTTTTGTACGATCGGGGCTGGCAAGATCGAAGGCGAAGAGAAGAGAGACTCGTACAAACGGCTCAAAAGGACCTTTGCGCGCACGTAGGCATCAAGCGTGGCAGTATATCTCTCGGGAGAATCGCTTGGCGGAAGGATTGCCGCGTACGCCTGCGAAACGGGGCAGGAAGTTGAGAAACGAAGCTCGCGCCAAAGGCAAGACAGCAAGACACGCACACGTACGCGTTCGCACCTGGGACAAGGTATCCGTTGGGGTGAACGCCAGAGCTTCGAAAGCAGCGTCGGCGGAGCCTAGGCCAGCGACTTCGTCGTCGACGGCACGGACATGAGCGTCACAAAGCGGGGCAGGCGCGGGAGAGGGCAGCCAGGCGGCGATGTACGAGAGCGCGCTGCAGGTGGCGATGCTCATCGTGCTTTTGTTGCAGAAACCACGAGTTCGGCCGACCGATGAACGCGGCCGCACCGGCGTCGTTCTTCTCGCTCGCAGTCGCGGGCCAGATCGAGTCTGCGCTGGTCTGTTATTGCGGGTCGGGAGCTGTTCTTTGCTGACATTGCTTTGTGCATGCGTACGTATCGCGTTTTCACGTCGCCCCAGTACCCGAACTTCGACAACTTGTATTGCAAATACAACTTCAAGTGCGGCCCAGACTGGGTGAGATTCATTCTCTCCATCCTCAGTCCAAGAACGCGCAAAATAAATTATTGAAACAAGGTTGTTGTCAATGGCCTCGAGGACGGACTAACGCAACTGGCTCGCACTAATACTTCGACATACACTCCGGTTAGGATTGTTCGTGTGTTGATTTGAATACAAACTTACACCACAAACAAACAAATTATGATGCAGAGCATGCATTCTTCTGACCCTTCTTCGGTACCTGGGGGCAAATGCGTGTGGAATTTCCCCGTCGAAATCGCGTTCAAAGCCACAAATACGTTTGGCTGGCCGCAGATAGTCGTGTGCGTTTATGGCCTTGATTCGCTTGGTCGCGACGTTGTGCGTGGTTACGGCGCTATGTGAGCTTTTGAACGCGTTTTAGTTTATTTTGAACTTCTTTAGACGATTGCCTGTCATCCCAGGCCGGTTAGTTTTCTGTGTTGAGGGCAGTAGCAATTAATCTTCCCACGCAGGCATACGCTTTATATTCCCACCGTTGTCCCAATCGCAACTTCTCCATTCAATGGGTTGCTGTCTTACTTGACTGGGCGACTGCCCGAATATGTCGATCATAACTTTATTGCCCAATCAAAAGGGCGCGAAGGTAATTGACGAAAAAAAAGAACAAAGGAGAACTCTCCTTCCGATGCTCAAAGACTTTCAACCAGTTACCCGGGTAAAAAGCCAAGGAGCTGTTAAAGTTGTGCTTGATATTGCTCTGAAAGACATGGACAAATTTGGATTTCAAGTTGCACCAATGTTTGGGCAAAGAGAGTTGTTCCAATAAACAAAATGCATGCTTAGTTGTTGAAACCATCCTCATTACTGTCCCTGTTGGCAATTAATCGACCATCATTCAGTATGAAGCGAATGCATTGGAGTAAAATTGAATTTTGCCGTTGTATTTGGGTAGCCAAAAGCTAGTTCAACAAGTTGTTAACAACCAATAGATATTGGAATTAAACTACAAACCATATTGCGTAAGTTTTGTCTCTTGCCGTTCCCCAACGCTGGTTTGGGATGGCGCAAAATTTGTGCTTCTCGTATGTGAAGAAATGTGCAGTTCGAACCATTAGAACATTTGCCTTGAGCATAAAATCTACACGGAAAGGACTTCTTCTTGATAAATCGACTTGCTTGTTCGTCCTCGCCCACTTCTGCATTGGAGTTACCATCTTCTTCTATGTCGTCTTTATCTAGAAAACTGCTGCGGTCGCCATTGTCATCGTGGTTTAATGCATCTGCTTTTCCGTTTATGCCATTGATTTTTCCTACAGAGTCGGTGGATGCGAATCCAGAATTCAACTTCTGTCTCTTTTGATGTTTTTGCTGCTCTTCTTCAAGTTTCTTGCGGATGTTTTCACGACTCGGGAACCTGCGCCTACGTTCAGCTATATACGCAGCAATCTCGGCGGGATCCTCATCGACAGGATCAGCAGTTGGGACAAACGGTTTTCCAGGATGGTCTGCAGCATAGTGCTGGGCCAGCTTACTTCGTTCGCCCTCGAACAAACATAAGTTGCACGAAGCGTGTAGGAGGCGCTCGTGGATTCGCAGATCGCGTGGTGATGGAAAGAAGGGAGCCGGGGCGGGACAGCGGAGGCAGCTGTTCGGGTGTGCTGGAGATGCGGCGGGATCCACCAGCCTGACGGGAAAAGTGGTTTGCATAGCCGGCGAGAGCGTAGACGGACGCGGCGGGAGGGAGTGGACGAGGCGATGCGGAAGCGAGTATAGGTGATGACGCGCCCCACTCTCCCCGCGCGACGTCTGTTGGAACCTTCTGAATGAGAGTGACACCGCAAGCGGCGCCGACGCGGAAGGTGGTGGCGGTGGGCGAAACCCGCGCGGAGGCGGTCCAGACATCCGATACAATCACGACAAACAATTGAACACTGCCAAAATATTATTTTGTGGAACTATTTCTGATTCAGTTTTCTTCTGTCTCAGATTCAGCAGCCTTGTAATTCACTTCTTTGGTATCGTTCGTAAGTGGATTATCACTTTTATCGGCCTGTTCGTTGGAAGTAGTATGTGAACTCGGCTCCTCAGTTTCGGCTGGCGCACTGGTCAAGTTTGATGCATCCGGCGGGGATTTTGGTTCAGCGCCTACTGTTAGTTCCGGTCCTCGCGTTTGATTTGTTAATGATTCTTCAAACAAAATACAAAATAATAATATCTCACCAATGAAGGTCAAATCCTCCTCATCAAGAGTTCCAAACGTGTTTTGAAGAACGATGATACGAATGCGGTCTGCTTTGTCCCGATGGTATTCTGCGACCCTGCTGCGCCCAAGCTCCTTCAATTGGTCCTTTCCCTGATCTATGTTCGCAAAGGCAATAATGACGAGACGATGCCCCTCTCTCAAATATTTGGCGGCAGTGTTAATCTCGGCGGGGGATCCCTCTGGATACGTCAGCCGATTTCCATCTCGATACAAAAAGACTGTCGTGGCGGCGCCGTGCCACTGGAAGTAGCTCAACAATGACCACCGCTGCTGCTCGTAGCAAGCATTCCGATATCTGTCCTTAATCTGCTGCAGGCTCCTGCATTCGCGCACATTGCCGATGGGAATGAGCCTGATTGTATCTCTGCTATCACTGCTGGTCCACATTCTTTTGGTCGATAAATTTTGTGGTTGTCCGCTTGTTTGCCAAAAAATCACCGCCAATTCCGTTTTTGATCATGCTAATCCCCACCGATGCACGCCTATCGTTCCGGCCCACGCCGAATGGACTGATCCCGACAAGCTATCAGGTGTGGAGCAGCGGTAGCGGAGAGATCGCCGACAAACCAGAACGTGAAGATGTGTCCTTTTCGTCGGAGAGCATGTTCGCATTTGATGTCAGCTTGGATAATAGCAGCATTGTGTCAGCCTCTGCTGTCGGCCATAAATCGTCGCACAGAAACGCATCGTGTGTAGTGATTACTAAGAAGCTTGTGACATTCACTGGGAAACCTCAAGTGAAAGAATACGTGAACTCTGTCAAAAATGTTCTTAAGCAAATCGGGCCAAATCGAAACCGCAGCTATTTGGAACATTTGCGCAATTTTGGAACTCATTTTGCGACATCTGTGAAGCTGGGTGGAGTATGGGCCAATGTCAAAGAAAGGCACTCCACACGTCACTTTATCGCTGCGGAATTCCGAGAATTTAAAGGCAGTTAGTGGAGAAAGCCGCTTTGCTTTGCACTGATAAATTCACAAATACAGATGCGACAGCAGGCAAAAATGAAAATTCCGTACATCTAATAATTAAAGGTGGAGACATAACAGTTAGCTCCTTGAAAGATTGGTTACCGACATTAGACGGACCAATAAGTAATTTGGCTGTGGTCCGAGTCGTTCAGTACAATCCCCTGCACGAGTTACTCGATGAGAATTTACGCAAAAGCTGGGAAGAAATGTTTTTCCACGATATAATTTTTGCCAAAACGCTTAAATTCGCGGTTTTTGGCCCAGTTGGAGCAGGTTCCAAGATTTTCATTTCAATCTCCACTGAATGTGCAAAACTCAGGAAAAAGCACGTTCGTCAAGACTTTGCTGTCCTTTGGCGACGAAACACTGGCGAGTAAGGTAAACATCACTCCTGCTGTTACGTCCGGGAATTCAGACACCCTGAAAAGGGTTGACTGGGACTACGGCAAGCTCACAGTGGTCGATACCCCCGGTGTGGAATCCAGCCATCCTATAAAGTTTGTTTTGGATAACTTCGCTGCCGGACGATACGAAGAGGGCACGAATTTGAATTACGCCAAAAGCCAAGTGCAAAATCAGTGGTATTCTTTTTGGAATTGGGGGAATTCGGAGCACACGGTCACTAACTGTGAGATTTTTTTTCTTTTTGCTCTTTGTTGTTGTTTCTCAAGTGCCACGAATAACCCCTTGAGGCAACAGTTGTCGTCATTATAAGGGCCCCTACGAATCGCACCTCCAAACAAAAAGACGTGAACGACGAAAGTTTTGTTTCTCCAAAAAAGTATGCGGCTGATTGGAGCGCAGTCGAAATGAGGCCTATGTATGATGTCATCAAAAGATATCCAGGAAAAATTAATTGTTCATTCGTTGTGAATGTTCCCGCAGACTTTTTCAAAGAAGAGAAAGCTGTTGTTGAAGAAATGAGAAAGTTGTGTCCGGAATCATTCGTGTTTACATCTTGCGACGGCACTAGTGAAGACTCGAGATCTCACTTCAAGGTTGTTCTCAGCAAATTTTTGAGATGAGCGTTGTGTGCATTACAAATCAGGCTGTTTTGTAACAACGAGTTTTTGTTTTTGTTTTAGTTGCCACTAGTTGAGGAACGTCATCTAAATTAAAGTTGGGGGATGGCCATCAAAATTTCGCCAAGGATTCACGCCAGCAAAAAGAATCAAAACAGCGCAGACGTGCCAATGCCTGAAGCCACAATCGCAGGAATAGCAGCATGAATCGAAGAGCACTGGAGTGGAGTGCACCGTACGGCGACTGCGCCACGCAGCCCCACAGTCGAAACCAATAACAAAATGTGCAGAAAACAAAGTCGAAGAAAAGAAGCAAAGGCTCCTCGATGGCCGACACCACGCCCGCGACCACCACCAGCACCACCGCGGACACCACCGCAGGCGCTGCAGCAGAGGGTAGCAACAAAACCAAGGCCGGCAAGAGTTCTAACTCTGGTCGGCCGCGGAACCGCAAAGGCCTGTCAAATGCTCGCAAAGCCGAAGCTGTCAGGCCCACCTCGGCCCCTTTGGTCGTAGTCGCCAGCTCGTCTCTGAACCCAGAGGCCCCGGAGTTTCGCATCAATCCTGAGTCCATCAGCATTTGTGCAGCTGCGTCTACATCTTCGTCATCTGCACCGAGCGCCTACACTCCTGAGGTTAAGCGCGTCGCGAACCCTTCCTCGCTCAAGACCACAGCTTCTGGGCGTCTGCGCTCGTGCATTAGCAACAACAAGCAGCTCCCTCACGATTCTTCGTCAATTGATCTTGCCGTGTCTCCAAAAAACACAGACCATCCAGAACGTTCCCCTTTGCAATCTGGTCGATCCTCTCGGAAAAGTGAGCCGTCTCATCGCAATCGCCATCACCTGCAGCGCCGCACGCCGCCACTCTCAGACTTGAACACAAGCAATAAACAGAATTTGGACCTTGCGTCGAAGCTCGCAGCTCAGCTGAAAACCGGTACATACGAGTGTATGGTCTGCTACGACAGTGTGCGGCCGCGTGACCAGATTTGGACCTGTTCAAGATCCTGCTTTGCTGTGTTCCATGCGAAGTGCGTGCGCGTATGGGCCAGCAGCAGCGCAAGTGGCCCTTCGACAAGCGCCATTGAAGGTAGACCCGACTGGAGGTGTCCTGGCTGCCAGTTTCGGTGAGTTGAGTATATCAGACGTCTCCGTGCATTGAAAGGGTTAAAACGTCATTCTTTGACAGATATTCAGAAACCCCGTACCCGTCTTGCTTTTGCGGTAAAGCCGATAATCCAGTGTCTTCGCGCTCCATGGCTGCAATCCCGCACTCTTGTGGGGATCAGTGTCTGCGGCTACGAAAATGTGGTCATAAGTGCATGGCCTCTTGCCATCCCGGCCCGTGCGAAAAGTGCACGCTATATGCCCCGGACATTTCATGCTACTGTGGAAAAGTTGTTTTGAAGATTAGATGCTCGGAAATACCTGACGATCAGTCCCAAATCGAACGAGCCTGCGGGCAAGTTTGTGGAAAGCTGCTAAATTGTGGCGAGCATAATTGCGCGTTGCAATGCCACAATGGCGCCTGTGGTCCGTGCCAGGAAACTCTCGAAGTCGACTGCGTTTGTGGAAAGTGTACCACAAGTGTTGTCTGCGGAACTCTTGCAAACGGCGAAGTTTTCCTGTGCGATCAAGTCTGCGACACTGATTTTCCCTGCGGCTTGCACACTTGCAATGAAATCTGCCACATACACGACGAAACTAGCGGTTGTCCTACTGACCCATCTGTTGTTAAAACATGTCCATGCGGGGCGATGACCATTCAAGACATACTTGGTCGAAATCGTTCCTCATGTCAAGAAGAGATACCTGTCTGCGAAAATACGTGTGCGAAGATGTAAGAATTGCAGTAATTGTTTGGTTCTGGATGTGAATTTATTCTTCCTTCAGTTTGAAGTGCGGTCACATTTGTACGGCACCATGTCACGGGGGCGAATGCAAGCCTTGCGAGCACAAAGTTAACCTTCCTTGCCGCTGCGGAAATACAACAACCACTTTGGATTGCAAAGACATTCTCTTGGATGCAGACGGTTCTTACCAGCCTGTATTTTGCGAACGGATATGTACTGCGAAACGGTTGTGTAAACGGCATTTATGCGGAAATACTTGCTGTCCTGGGAATTCGCTGGCGCATCAATGCGAGAAGCACTGCGACAAGTTGTTGAAGGTAAAACTGGTGATGTCTCCGAGAGTTTTTGAACCAAACAAAAAATACAGTGCGGCAAGCATAACTGCCAAATGGCATGTGGACATCCAGATCGCTGCCATGACTGTTTCGAAGGCGTTAGTTTTGATGACCTCACTTGCACTTGCGGGGGGGCAGTTATCGAAGCCCCAGTGCCGTGCGGGACAGCGCCGCCAGTGTGTAATAGACCGTGCGTACTGCCGTTGCCCTGTGGGCATGTTCCATACACATCTCATCCTTGCCATCCGCCCTCCGAGCCTTGTCCCAAATGCATGATCTTTGTCGACCGAGAATGTGCTTGCGGTAAAACCATCTTGAATAATGTTCCGTGCTCGCGAACTACTGCTCCGTTCTGTGGCAATCCTTGTATGAAGCTTCTTCCCGGCTGCTCACATCCTTGCAAACGGTCATGTCATTCTGGCGATTGCCTGGATAAGGCCAATTTTTGCATGGAAAAATGTAAGTGTTGTTTTTTATAAGTAGTCCAGCGCCTTAGACCGATCTTTTGCAGGTAATCGTGTCCGTCCAATCTGCGGGCATGTGTGCACAGCGCCATGTCATGGAAAGGATTTCTGCGCTGAAGATAAGCCTTGCCCTGAGCGACTGACGGAAACTTGCGCCTGTGGCAACAGGTGTGGCAAGTTTCTGTGTGGTGCGTGGAAAGAAAGTGCGGGTCGAGCGTTGGGTGGTCAGCTGCAATGCGATGAGACTTGCTCGGTTGCGAAACGGAACAAGGCGTTCGCCGAAGCATTGAACGTGGATGTCGCAGTTCGCGCGATTCCAGTCAATACCGAAAATATACCACCAGCAACAACTTCTTCAGGAGAATTGCAACCGCTTGATACCCAGCTTCAGCTTGTCAAGTATGCGTACCAGAATTTGGTTTGGACTCGTGGAATGGAGAAGATTTTGTCGGATTTCGTGAACGATTCCACTCGAAAAGTACACAACTACACAGTTTCGAAGGCTGGCGCTATTCAGTTCATTGTTGGTATGGCACCATACTACAATCTCGATGTGGAGGTCGGTGAAAAGAATAACGTTACATTTCGGAAGCGGATGAGGAGCAGCGGGTCACCCTCCTGCACAGTTCCAACTGTGAGCGTGTCGACGATTGCAATGCACTATAGAACTCTTGCAAGCATGGCCGAAGCCAACGGCGGCCAAGCCATCGTGGGTGCGTTTGCTTCTCTCGGAAGTGGAAAAGCTACACTAAACGGCAGCCGGTTACTTGAAACGAACGATACCGTGAGCAAGCCGATGGCTCCAATTTCATCGCTGAAGTCCGCGATGAATGGGTTCTTGTTGACGAATGTGTCGCGCGTGTTGGATGACCAGGACTTGCGAGAAAAGATCGAACCTGTTCTTGGAAAGCAAATATCTATCACTTGGACGGAGTTGACAGCGGACAAGAATAACTGTGTTGTGCAACTGGTTGACGACTCAGGCGACATGTCTGCAGTGGAGCACATTCTCGCCAGCAAAGGCAAGCAGTTGCGGGATTTGTTGGTTATGGACAATCTTGCTGAGGATGTTGAGCTGTGCTGGATGAACCACAAACTCGTGGTGACTGAAAAGTTGGAGATAGGGAATTCTGGAGGCAAGAAACGGGCTGCCCAGAACAGTCAGCCGGTGGTGGATAAAAGTAAAGGGGAAACACTTGGAACAGGAAGCCGGTTTAGTGCTTTGAAGTATGAGTTTGAGGATGATTGAAAAACAGCAAGAATCTCTTTTTCGTTTCCTAATTATTTATTTTATTTTTCTCTTGGAACCTTTTCACGCACTCCCTGAACTGTGCCTCCAGATCAGCGCACTTGACATCAGTGTTGACAAAGTTGTTTTTGATAAGACAGGCCTGTAGGGCACAGGCGAACGGCTTGCAATGTTCGGCCGCGTTCGTGTGGGGCTGTGAGTCGGTGGTGGGCATATTTTAGAGGTTTTCTTTTTTTTGTTTTTCTGTTTCTTGCTGCGATCCGAAATCCGTGTGAGGTGAGCCCGCGTCGCCATCCGTGCGCCCGTCGACTCGCAGACCCCCAACGAGCGCTTTCCGCACGGGGCACCTTTCGGTGTTTTGCTCTCGTTCTCGTGATCGCGGTCGATTCTGACTCCGCTTCTTGCCTCCGACACAGACATGTCCTCCAAGGACTCCTCGGCCGCCGCTGGTCACTTCATCAAGCCCATCGACTACACGCCGCCGCTCGACACTTCCGAGTGGCCGCTTCTGCTGAAAAACTACGACAAACTCAACGTCAGAACCGGCCATTACACCCCTATCCCGTCTGGATGTTCTCCGCTGAAGAGAGATATTGACAACTACGTGCGGTGAGTGTCCAAAGTTTCTTTTTGCGCTTCTGGGACCCTTCCCATCCAGTTCTATCTTTTTTTATTTTATTTTTTTTTCCAATATTTTTGGTCCTTCTTTTTTTTTTGTGCTTCTGTTGTATTGTTTTTCCTTCCCGACTCTTGCTAAAAGAATGTGCGCACTCGTCGCTTCGACTAGATACGGCGTCATCAACCTCGACAAACCATCGAACCCGTCGTCACACGAAGTTGTTGCCTGGATCCGCCGAATTCTGCGTGTCGAAAAGACCGGCCACAGCGGCACACTCGATCCGAAAGTCACTGGATGTCTGATTGTCTGTATCGACAGAGCGACGCGCCTCGTCAAATCGCAGCAAGGCGCCGGAAAGGAATATGTGTGCGTGCTGCGGTTGCACGATGCGATCGAGTCTGAAAAGAAACTCGCTCAGGTGTGTTGATGCTTCTGTGTCTGGTGGAAGCTTTGTCCTCTGTTCGAATTCGAAGCTTTCGCGAAGCCCATCAGTTTTCTGTTGCTTTCCACCTTCATTACAGTAATTAACCGTTCTTGATAATCAGAGCTTGGAGACCTTGACCGGTGCTCTGTTTCAACGACCCCCTCTTATTTCTGCAGTAAAACGTCAATTGCGAGTACGAACAATTCACGACATCAAGCTGATTGAGTTTAACAACGATCGGCACCTGTCAGTATTTTGGGTGAGCTGTGAAGCCGGGACATATGTGCGAACATTGTGCGTACATTTGGGTCTTTTGCTCAAAGTTGGTGGCCACATGCAAGAACTGAGACGCGTGAGATCGGGTGCTCTTGGCGAAGATGTGGGTTCCTGATTCTTCTTTCCTTTCCGCGGCCAATCCATTTATTTCACACGACAGGACAATATGGTGACTATGCACGATATTTTGGACGCGCAATGGGTTTATGACAACACAAAAGATGGTCTGTCTGTTGTAGTTCCTTGCGTATGAATTGAAAATTCTGTTCTCCAGAGTCATATCTTCGAGCTGCAATTCGGCCATTGGAGTCACTGCTGACTACGTACAAGCGCATTGTGGTGAAGGACAGTGCCGTGAATGCTATATGTTATGGGGCTAAGTTGATGATTCCGGGCCTGCTGCGGTTTGAAAACGCGATCGACTTGAACGAGGAAGTGGTTCTCATGACCACAAAAGGCGAGGCTATCGCACTTGCAATTGCGCAGATGAGCACAGCGGAAATGGCCACAGTCGATCACGGCGTTGTGGCGAAAATCAAGCGTGTTATAATGGAGCGTGACACGTATCCCCGTAAGTGGGGACTTGGACCTAAAGCTCTGGAAAAGAAAAAGCTTGTGAAGGAGGGAAAACTTGATAAGTACGGCAGAGTCAACGAACAAACTCCAAAAGAGTGGAAAAGTGGATTCGTGGACCATGCAACGTTGAGTTCTTCATTTTTCGATTTCTCTTTCAAGTCTAACAATCTTTTCAAGTGGTATGAACGTTCCAGGACATCCGAACGAGAAGACTGGGGATGGTGTAGCTCCTAAAAAGCCGCTCATTGAAGAGATTCCACAGGAGAAGCCCAAAAAGGTTTGTGTTACCGTTGGTGGTTATTTTTTGATCGAAATCAAATTTTTTGTATCACAGAGAAAGGCGGATGAAAGCGAGGAAAAGTCAGAAAAGAAGAAGAAGAAAAAGAGCAAAGACGCTGACAACGACGCGGAGGCAGCTCAAAGTAAGGAAACTAAAATATGAGAAAAAAAGCTGAATTGTCTTCCCTCTCGATCAGATGGCAGCGAGGAAGTCGAGAAGAAAAAGAAGAAGAAGAAGAAGTCGGCGGATGCTGATGATGGCGAATGAAAGTGATGTGTGTCGGGTCGGGCTGCCGGAAACTTTTTGTGCAATGAAATTTGCGTTCCTTTCTTGACAACCTGAATGCGCCTAACTGCGAAGGGCACGCTGCCGGGCACAGCAGGTTCCGTATCGCCTGTGCAGTGCGTGCAGAGCGACGGGAAGCACTTGGTAGCTTGCGGAACATCCGAAGGCGTCTTGCGCGTTCATGATTTGGAGTCGCCCGCTGCCTCG
Source organism: Entophlyctis luteolus (assembly GCA_027604725.1). Lineage (NCBI taxonomy): Eukaryota > Fungi > Chytridiomycota > Chytridiomycetes > Chytridiales > Chytriomycetaceae > Entophlyctis > Entophlyctis luteolus. The sequence goes on along the minus strand of JADHYT010000002.1, from coordinate 221,664 downwards.
GCGGTCCATACGGTGCAGCTTGAGGGCGGACCCGTGGGCGCGGTCTCGTTCGATAACGGAGCGCCGCCGTTACTGGTAGTCGGTGCGGGACCGTTGCTGACCGTGATCGACATTCGGGGTCCAGGAATCGCGGTTGTCGCTGCTGCGCCGGATGCCGCGGACGACATCAATTCAGTGCATGCAAGCTTCACTAGCGGCCCTACGCATGCGGTAGCTGCGGACGACGCGGGCGACGTGCGTGTGTTCGACCTGCGCAGCGCTCGAAGTGCTGTGTCGGCGACGCTGACAGCAAACAAAACCGTCGCCATACGCGACCTGCGCACCGTCAAGAGTCTGCGCGAAGCGCACTCAAATCTTTGTCTTGCCGCCGCATTCGAGCCGCCGCGGCAACAGCAACAGCTGCAACATGCATGGACACTGTGGTCCGGCGGATGCGACCATGCCGTCCGCCGCTGGGACTACTCCAACGGCGCGCTGCTGCAGGAATGGTCCATGCTTGCGGCAACGACATCCACGCCGCAGTCGAAGCAAGCATTCAACCCGCCGTTCGTGACAGCACTTGCGCCGGACCCGGCCGGCAGCGGACGCATCGCAGCCGCGCTCGGCAGCGGCGCCGTGGCGCTGTTTTCGCCGCCAGATGCCGCCACCGCCACAGCAGCAGCAAGTAAGAAGAAGAAAAAGTCGCGTCCGTATGCCTTCGATCCAGTAACTGACGTGCTGCGGGACCTTCACTCCTGGAGCTGCTCGGCAGTTCAGTTTTTTGGGACCTCTGGGCGGCGGATCGTGACCGGTGGTCTTGACGGACGCGTCGGTCTGGTACAGCTCAGCGAGTCTGGTGGAGCGGCGTCTACTTTTGCCCACACTCGTCATTCAGTATGGCCTGTCGGCCGCAAGGTTGATTCGCTGTGCTGCATCGAGTCTGGAGTCGATAGCAATTCGGGCTTGCTTTTGGTTGCTGGGTGTGCCATGGCGAGGAGTCACGGCGCTTTGAACGCGAGCGTAGATATTTGGGATGCAACTTTCAGCGAAGACTAAACAGACAGATTTCTTTCTTCGGCAAATTTGTATCCTTTCTTTGGCTGGCATTCAAAACATCAAAGCTTCCACTTGAAGCGTGAGATAGGCGTCATCGATATCTGCAGAGCATTCGACTGGGACAAATATTAATGTCAAAATAAAATGTTAAAACGTTTCTTTGATGCAGCCGAATAATATTAACATAACCTACCTTCGAAGCTGTCCAGCGTACTTCCCACAAACGATGATTTTTCGGACTCCATGCTGATACGGCTCAGTGAGTCGTCATCCACAGGGCGTATGACAAACACATCGGACCAGATGGGCTTGGAGATGTTTGAAAAGTCGGCCAGTTCATCCAAGAAGTCTGTCGGGAGAGAGTGTTTTAAACGGTTTCTGCAACTCTAAAGAAGAAGAAAAAGGAGTCAATAAGCACACGCACATGCAGAATCCGTCTTGCTGTTCAAAGGAGCATATTCAATGCTTGGAACGTCGTCACTATCATCATCTTGGGTAACATTATCTTCAACAGAAAACGCCGCGTTCGGCACCATTTCCGCTTCAGTGATTCGATCGGTGAGAGCTGCCGGCGCATCGGTGAAGACTTGATCGTCCGTTCCGACAACAGAACGAGATTCCAAGCCGGAGGAATTTGACGACGCGGATTTGGGTGCAAGCGGCGCCGGAGGAGCGTCGTGATGCACCGAGAAACGCGATGATTTCGCATTTGATGCATTACCGACGCGACTGATGAGTCTTTTTGTGGCAGACGCGCGCGAAGGCGCACTGTTGCGGGATGACGACGTTTTGGAAGAAGCTGCGGACGACGCAGAGTCAGCCGGGGATTTAGAAGTGCCGCGAGCAGGTCCGGCGAGGTTGCTTAGCGCGGTTCTCCTGTGTGACGGCGGGTTCTGCTGCACAGAGGGCTTTGTTGCAGTCGCGCCAGCGAATGCCTGTTTGGCAGAGGCAAGGCCCGGCCGGAAGTGCTTTTTAGAGTTTGGGAGCGGGGTGGAGTTTGTGACGTCGGCGAGCGCGAGCGCCGAGACGCGTTGGATAGCGGCGTTCTTCGCAGCGGCCATAGCCAGCGCCGGGGTTGCCGCGACGCCCGAGCGCGCCGAGGCAAGCAGCGGCAGCTTCGACATGACGCGGGTGGCGGCGGCGGCGGCGGGCGTGCGCGCTGGGCCCGGGTTTTCCTTGTCGGCAAGCACCGACGCCATTTGCTGTAACTTTATTTTTGCTGCTGGCGGACATTTCCGGGCTGGTCGCTTGCAACCACAACATTGACGCAACCTCCGACTGCCGCAGGCCCCAGGCTCGGCGTCAGATATGGCTTCGGCAGTTGCATCCTGGTTTCCTCACATCATTTGCAAATAAAGAGTGAGCCCACTCACCAATGAATGTCAAATCCTCCTCATCAAGAGTTCCAAACGTGTTTTGAAGAACGATGATACGAATGCGGTCTGCTTTGTCCCGATGGTATTCTGCGACCCTGCTGCGCCCAAGCTCCTTCAATTGGTCCTTTCCCTGATCTATGTTCGCAAAGGCAATAATGACGAGACGATGCCCCTCTCTCAAATATTTGGCGGCAGTGTTAATCTCGGCGGGGGATCCCTCTGGATACGTCAGCCGATTTCCATCTCGATACAAAACGACTGTCGTGGCGGCGCCGTGCCACTGGAAGTAGCTCAACAATGACCACCGCTGCTGCTCGTAGCAAGCATTCCGATATCTGTCCTTAATCTGCTGCAGGCTCCTGCATTCGCGCACATTGCCGATGGGAATGAGGCGGATGTGGGGTCCATCCTGTATAAGGAAAGGAGGGACAAGACATTTCAGAAGCTCCAAGGCCATTTCTTCTCACAATTATCTCACAAACAACCAACACATGAAAACATTTAATTGCGCATCCAGAAGAATAACAACAACAACCAGACAACAACTCCATGCTGAATAACACCCCGCGGGAAAGAAAAGGCAAAGGAACAAAAAACCCTGCGGACGTCCCGGTGATGACGCACCACATAAGAGACACACACACACACACACAAATAACAGCTCACAATCTCCCTTGCAGGATCTCCTCAATGTACTGGTTAATCATCGCCTTCCGCGAAGTCATATCCATCCGGAAAATCCGGCTCAGTTCATCGCGCACCTGTTTCTTCGTCACTGTCATCAGGTCCGCCGTCGACAAAATCTTCCGGATCTCAAACAAAAGCTGATCGTTCGTTGGTCCTCCATCTGCAACTACGACGCCTCCAGAAAGACTGCCCGGAACTGGCGATATCATGCCCATCGCCGACACAGCACGCTGCTGCTGTGATGCAACACTCTCCGCATAACCAGCATAGTATCCTGGCGGCGCTGCTCCCGCAATTGCTCCCATCCCAGGAACTCCAGGTGCGTATCCTGCCACTTGAGTAACCGGAATGTACGTCCCAGGAGCTGCTGCTGCATTCCCGACGCCATAAACTGATCCGCCACCCAAATAAACACTATTTGGCACAACAGCACCGCCTCCATACATGCTACCAGGCGCTGGTGGCATGTAGCGAGTTCGACCAGAGTCGCTGTAAACACTCATTGCTTGGTTGTGGATGGAGGCTGTATGACTTTGCGAGTCACCCTTCTCAAAGGCCTCTTTCTCAAAATCAGCCCACTGCCGGCGTGGGATACTTGAAGGATCAAACTGACAGAAAGTAAGGTTTTTAGAAGGAAAAAATACATAGAAAACGTCTTAAATAAAAGTACGGCTTACCGGCTGAACGTCCGGAGCGAGCATTTTCTTTCCGTCTTCCCCAACAACCAGACGAGTGTTGCCCCACGAAAAGTCGTCAAAATGCCAGAATGAGTATAACGGGATATAGAAAGCAAATACTGGCATGGCCAGAATGTAAAGTAACATCCAGGCAATTTGCGCCCACTCGCGTTTGATTAAGAACACAATCACTTGAAGACCATAAATTGCAGCAATCATAACAACTGAAATCAATGGGAATGGATTCCTAAAAATAGATCCTTCAGGAAATCCTGGCAAACAACAGTTTCACTCACGAAGTGGCAACAACTGAATAAACCAAATATCCAATATAAATCAGGGCTGCTGGTTGGGTAACAGTGCTGAACAAGTCCAAGATCACAATGAATCGCATACTGAAGCAGCAGAAACCACATAACTGCGGCAGCATCATTAGCTCTACCAGGTTATGGACGGTACTGTTAATCCATCTACGACGTTGAGAAAGCAAGATAGGCCAGCGATCTGGAACTGAAGTTCGGCATTGAGCGTCGGGTGTGAAAGAGAGCTTGTATTTGGGGAAATGCTTCATCATTAGCGTAGTCAGGTATCTATCTTCACCCAGATGTAGCAAATTCTTTAGGTGTAGAGTGTCCACGCTGTTTTCAGCGTAGTCGTCCACCACAGCTTGCGATATCAATAGCGGGATGTTCTTTGTTGGAGTCCGAACCCTGTACATACAGAAACAACCTGCACAGCAACAAGAAAATAGTCAACAACTTTTTTATCCAAGCAGAATAGTCCACTGAACCTGGCAAACAAGTAACTGATCCGAACAGAGATTCAAACGCCTTTGCCAAATGATGAGAAATGAAATACTCATAAACTTGAATCATTGTGAAGAATGACTCTTTTTCGTTTGAAATCAATGTTTCCCCGCAAATGCCCATGATTCTTGAGTCGTCAATCATAACAGAAATCATGCGATTAAGTGAATCAGTGTAAACAATCGTATCAGCGTCCACCATAAGAATGTACTCGTAAAACGACGGATTGACACCAATGATGTTCTTCATGTGATGGTACAGTTCAAGCTCGAGAGGATTCATTTCCTTGTTGAAGTGCACACGGTGCAAAAAGCGCATGAGCACCATCTGTGAGTCTCGCTTTCCACGATTTCCCGGGCGTTGGCGCTCCGAAGGCTTTCCGCATTTCACAACAACAATGAAAGGAACATTATGACCCTGAACTTCATAGAGTCCAGAATAAACTTTGCCCATGTTATGCTGCTTGTCGCCTTCCCCTAATGACTCAAAAGAAAGCAAGTCGGGATCCGCCAGAGGATCGACGCCCAAAATATCAAGCACGATTCGAGGAGTTGGTCTATCATTTCCGCTTCCGATAATCATTCCTGCAAAGTGAGTGTCAAACGATAAGACCGACATCAGCAACACAAACCATCACAAATGACGAAAATTAGCTTCCTCTTGTCGTCGTAACGAAGGAGAGCAATACTTTCCAAGGTATTTGTTAAACTTTCCGTACCTTCAGTGTAACATGGAATCTGAAAGAAAACAAATTTAGAATAGCAGCTTGAATTAGAATTTTACCACAAACCTGACAAATAACAAATTTGTCGTGTTCCTCCGGATCTTTTAGGGTTCCGAACTGCAGAGCAGTCACAAACTTTACCCCAATAACCAAGCATAGGATGATTGTTGCAGTTAGCAAAATCCCATTCGAAACTTGGCAGGAAACATCGTTACGATGATCGATAGTTCCAATATAAAACATATTGTTCATGCAATTGAGGTATACTGCTGCCTGGTTGGCGCCTTCGGCTTCAATGACTTTCTGGAATGCAGCCGTGGCATCTTTTCCCCAATAGCTTGAAAACAGTGTCGCCATGTTACCATTCAAAAAATTGTTGCTGTCTGCATTGAAGTACGAACTGACGTCATAAACGTTTCCGTATATTACGATAAGCCTGAGTTAAAAAACATAATTGAGACACGTAAGTAAAATGCGGAAGTCGCCCAATGCAAATCATACTTGTTCGAATCTGACGCCTTAGAAGAGATGTATGACATTGACCACGCAACTCGGGCTACAGCATATTGATTCATGTATTCCAAGTAATGTCTTGGGGTGGAATCGGCACTAGTTGCGTTGTGCGCATACAAACCAGAAGTACGCGAGACGATGTTGTCCCACGTGGAGTTTGGCGCAGTCAACCCAGGGCAATAGTAACCAAAGTTTTGGTTCTTGTAGAAGTAAGACCCCACGTCACCACCGACTATTGTCCCCCAATTGTATTTGGCAACATTGTAAGAACTTAGGTGGTTGCTTACGACTCCACTGATACGATACACTCGCCCATAGGCATACACCCACGGGTCATTGTAATCTGTGTAGCTCGACAATTCAAAAGTTGAGTAAACATTTTGACGAGGGCAGATCAGAATGCCGAAACCGATAATGAAGAAGAGCATCAGCGCACACATAAGCATAATAATTATGCAAAGTGCCAGCTTCTCTCTCCAAGCCATACGAATGTCGGGTCGCTTCATTCCGCATAGACTCAAACATGGACTTGGTACCCACCAAGTTAGGAACCACGTCAGTACAACCCATCTGCATCGCGCCGGAGTCATTTTCGTCTTCTTTTTCTTTTTGCCATCGTCGGGATTCTCATTAATTCCTGCAGACTGAAGGAGTGGGGCGGCAGAATGGGACGCTAATCTGCTGGGATCCACTCGGCCCATCTCAATGTCCTTTCCACCGATTCCCAGACTGCGGTCGGACGCAAATGTGTTGAATTGGAATTCCGATTCATAGTTCGATTCTCCAGCAAACGAAACGTCGTCTCCATCGTCGTAAAGAGCACTTCCGCTCCGTCCACCGATACTTTCGTCTTCTCCCATTCGGCGAGATCTTCTTCCCTGATTTTGCTGCTTGACTTCATCTTGGATGGCCTTTTCGATCACCCGAAGTTCGCTTTCGATATCGCGGAACACGGACTCCGAGAAGTACACACGAGTGCTACCAACAGCAATTTCTTTCTGCGTTCTCTTCGTTGCAGACACAAATTCCCGACACAGGGACTTTCCGCCATGGCTCATGTCCAAGCCGAGGGGCTCAACAATAAGTCGATAGCGAGTTTTGAAATCATCAAATGGCATGCTAGAAGTGAATTCCCATGCACGAGACTGCGCTAGTTGCGGAATATGCATGTGCGCCAACTGACTGCCTACGGTGCGGAGATCAAACTCATCGTCAATCTGAAAAGACATTAATCAAAATACCGTCATAAAACCAAGGATAGACCCTACCAAATCCTCGTTCGGCTTTATGCAGAATACCTGCCACGATGCTGTGTCTTGCAATGTCTCAAACAACTCATTCAATGAATCATCTAGTGCAGCGGCAATGTTTTTCTCCTCTTTCCCAATAGTCCCTGTGCCAGGGGAGTTCAACTTTCGTTTTACAACACTAGGCTTTCGCAAAGGACTCATATGCAGTTGCTGAACGCCGCCTCCAGTGGTCTGTACACCAGACCCTGACAGTAACGAACGCACAAACACATTTTGAGACGGTGCAATATCAAAACCATTGCCAGAAAACAAAGACACAAAATCAGCGGCAATTGCAGAGTCAACATTGCGCTCAGTGAGGCCCTGCGCATCATATTCAACAATTCCGGCGTAATGGCGTACGGAAAACATGGTAGACTTTGACTGGCTGCTAGGTTTCAAGGCACCAGCAAACGCCGTATTACTACGGAGTTTATCATTGAAAGTTTGAATCAAATGTGCGTCACTTTTGTTGAGCGCACGCTGAGATTCGGCTTCGATAAGTGAAATCATTCCAGGGTACTTGTTTTGACCTGTACCACCGCCAATGAACAACTCCAAAGATTCGTTTGATTTGGGTAAGTCCGGCATACGCGGAGTGTAAATTCCTTCACGGTAATATTCAGTGCTTAGCTCGGTAAAAGCCCGGCGTTTGTAGTGGGCTTGCAGCTTTTCGTTTGCAAAGTTGTACAAAAGCTGCTCAAATTTGTTGTTTTTGTAGTCTTGAAATCCGGAAAAATCAACAGTGCCAATAAAAGTAGCACAGTCGTCTTGATCTAGACGAGAATTCAAGTGCTCCACCATCCATTCGAATACCAACGAGTAGAGGGTTGTTGCAAGTGAATCTCTTTGTTTCGCAGCATCGGCAGCACTGAGGTAAATTGTGCAAAGTTCCTTACGAATCAATTTTGTCTTGTAGGTCAGGGAATATTCCAAGTTCACTGCAGCAACTCCCAATAAAAATGCAGCCTGGGCAAGTCCCTCATGATTTTTGACCTCGCACGCTTCGTTCGGCTTTGAAGGGTCATCGACAAACGATATGGTTGTCAAGTGTAGAATCGCAGCGAGAACTTGAAATATAGCGGCCTGCTGACGCTTTCCAATGCCCAGAGACTTCAGATTATCACGAAGAACTTGGAAGTTCATGGAGTCCAAAGAAGAATCCCTGGCGGCGATAGATTTTTTTGTTCCTTTTGGTGGCGCAAGCACCGCAAAATTGTTTAGGGAGTCGGTGAGACGCAACATGGCTTTTTCCTCTGCTGAAGTGCCAGAGAGCATCCAATAGAAGACATTGAAATTGCGGCTATCCTCGTGGTCGGTGGACACAACTCGGGACTTTTCCAGCAAGTACGTCAACAGCTTTGAACCAACCAACTTGCCCCGGTCGTCGAACTGCAGTTCTGTGTAACGACCGAAGCGAGACGAGCTCGGATTATCCATCGTTGCGGCATGACCAAAAGCATCAAGAAATATTTCAGACTTGATGACGCCTGATATGGCCCTCGACTTCTTTTTTGCAGATTTGCTTAGGGCGCACAGCTGAGAAGAAAACTGTTTGCGGCATTCTGATTTTCCGGAACCGGACTCTCCTCTGATATTGTTGTTTTGAACATGAATTAAACGAATTATGAAAAAATGACACCCACAGGAATAAGACGCACTGGTCTTGCTGCTCACGAAGCATATGAAAAAACACCGATGAAGCAAGACCGTAAATGTGAGGCGGCGACGTGAACAGAGGGTCAGTTGCAGGCGGAGGGCCAGAAGAGTTGACCCAATCAATGTGTTCTTGAGCAACAGCCTGGTTCAGCTGTTCGATATGGGCGGCAGCATTAGGTTTTCTGGCAACAAGGACAGGGTTCACGACGACAAGTGCCGAGGAGCCAAGTTTGGTTGCAAACAGTCGCGCATTGTACCGTTGGAGTAGCAGGGAGGCGACGGGGGAGTTTGTAGGAGTGGCGGCAGAGGCGGAGGACGACTGGTAGTACGACGAGGAAGCGGAGGACGCCGGGTCAAGACGGGCAATATCGTCCAGGGGACGCCCTTGGGAGGCGGCGGCAGCGGCGGCAGACGCCATGCAGAGGAGCTGTTGGGTGCGTGCGGCGGGGTTGTTCCTCTCTTGGAAAAAAACAGCACCGGCGCGGGGCGGGGCGGGCGCCGAGAACGCGACGATTATTTCAGGAAACAACCTGCGAAAGGACCTGTCACGCCGCGATCAAGCACCCGCGCGCGCCTGTCTCGCCCCCCTTGCCGCTGCGCGTGCGAGGGGCAGAACTGCACGGGAAGCACGCAGCGTCTCCCCCCGTCAGCGGCCTTTCTGTCCCAATAAACTTGGTCGACACCCCTCTCTGTCTTGTCAATACAAACAAGGAAGCAACGAGATAAATGCCGTCTGTCGCTGCCCAAGATCCCCTCGCTACCGCCATCGCCGCCGAGTGTCCTGGCCTTTCGGTCGAAGGCAAGGTCCTGCTTATCGTGAACGTAGCCTCCAAGTGCGGCTTCACCCATCAGTATGCTCACTTGGAAGCCCTCTACAAAAAGTATATGAATGACGGCTTCTTGATTATTGGTGTCCCAACAAACGATTTCAAGCAAGAACCTGCCGACACCGATGTCTGCCGCTTGAAATATGGCGTATCCTTTCCTGTTCTCAAGAAAGCCCATGTGAACTTTTATTAACCGCCAATGTTTCTTGACTAACGTCGCGTTTCCTCAATTCCGTGTTCAAGGTCAATGGTCCTGATACGCATCCTCTTTTCAAGTTCCTAAAGGCGCAGAAGCCCCATTTTCTGCTCGGAAACGGTGTGCTTTGGAATTTTGAAAAGTGTTTGTTCATCATCATTTATGAACATTGCCCCGCCTGATTACTTATCAAACTTTTATATCAGTTTTGGTTAACAAGAACGGGCGCGTGACCGAGAGATTCCCGTCCGTTTTTAGTTCTTCTTTCATCGAGCACTATATTGTTCGCGAATTGAATCTGTAAGTCTCAACCGCTTAAGGTGTTCGCTTTATACTTCTCATTCCGCGTAACAGGAAAAAGAGGCCAAGCGGTTTTGCTGCATTTGTCGAGGATTGGTGCAAAAATTTCGTTTTTGCGGTCGTAAGCTTATTGATGTTTGTAATCTTGGTTCCTACGAACATCGCGTCAGGGAACTCTGATTACCTTCCCGCATTCTTTTCCAGTTAGAAGTAAGAAAGCAAATCGAAATAAGTGTTGTTATTTTTTTCCTCATCCGAAGCTTGTATACTGTTATTGCCTTGCAAAAGGGTTTATTTTTATTCTTATTTTGAGTGTCGTAAGTGTGTGCGATCCGCACTTGTATTAGTGCTTCCAAACTCGGCATGGCTACGCTACTCCGGCGTTCTTTTGTTGCTCCATGTGGTATGCTGCCGCATTGAAGTCCACTCGCATAGAAAGCTTCAAGAACTTTTCGGTGCACCGGTTGATGCATGTTTCCTGCGTTGCTACGAGTCAGCGACTTGGAAGCTCATGCAAGCGCATTCGACGCTCCCATACACACCTCCTTTCCCGACAAAGCTTTTGATGTGAAGTCGTTCACGCAGTCTTTGAAGCATGAGTCGACCAGGGCTGCCAGTGACGTATAGTTGTCCTTGAACTGTGCTCGCGAAAAAAGGACTTTTCAAACGTTTGCGACAAGTACAGAGAGCACTTTACCAATCGCCGTTGAGCAGCTTCCGAGTTGTTCATGATTGTGATTTGAACAAAAAAGCCAAAATATAAAATAAAAAAATTAAAAAAAAAAAAAACGAAAAATGAATGAAGGTTAAAAATGCATCATGAGTTTCGACTCACAACATCCATCAACCTCCTCCGCACTGAAGCCTCCAATGGCTCAGGGCTGCCCAGTTCATCCAAGCGCAAATCCACATGTGCATTCCGGGGCCACACAAAACTCTCAAAGTCAGTAACACGAATAATGTCTTCGACAACTTCCGCATTCACCTCGGCACGACCTGCGTCACCGCAATACCAGTCCGCAACCCATCCCATGACGTCTCCACGCACGCGCACGCGTGCCACCCGCGCGTCGCGCAAGACTGTGCGCCCAAACGCGCACGCAACGCCGTTGGAGTCCCGTCCACGTCCAAACACCAGGCGTAGCAGAAACCGGAACGAGTGCGCGTCTGGCGGCACATTTGCTGCACGCATTTCGTCCATCAGCGCGTGCGCCGTGGACACGTCCCGCGCCGCCACTGCACACGATAGATAATGATTGTACAACTCCAAGTCTGGTATCACACCATCTCGGGCAGCCTCGTATCTCACATCGCTCAGAACGTATCCAGCGAATTTCTCGCTTCGAGACGCAGCCTTCGCAATCGTTTTGTACAACGACAAATCCCGTGACACGGATTTCCCCCTAGATTTTCGCATTTTACCCTCAACGTTGTTACCAACATTGACTTTCCGCGTCTTGGAATAGAGTAGTTCAGACATTTCATTCGCGCGCACTATACGCGTGTCATTCCATAGCGTCATTCCAGAATTCGCTAATCCCGAGCGAATGTAAGTTCGGAGTAATGATGCGGTGCTAGAGTGCGTGTGAGCAATCTGTTGCGAAGAAACAAGTTTCTGGAGGAAACCATGATCAGAGAAAGCGTGGTCGGCATCGGCACAGCATGCGCGATACATATGGGCGAAAGTCTTCCCGGTGGGCGAAACACCAGAACGCAGCATTGACTCATAAATAGACTTCATGTAGCCGATTCTATTTGTGCGGGACAAACTCGGTGATTTTCGTTCATACGGAGGAATTGGAGGCTTGGATAGTATCTGCAAAACGTCGTTGAATTCGTTGACGGACGGTTTATACCCCATCGTCCGGAAATCTTCAAAAAGTTTGACAGCTCCCTCCAGGGAAAACTTGGCATCAGATTCAAGTTTACTGTGTTCCAATTCTATTTGAATGCATTCAATATAAATTTGCATGATTCTTCGGTATGTTTCTTGATTCGACGCTGAGGTTTTCAGTACATTTTGAACGTAAAGAAAGGATATATCCAAGATGTTTTTGATGGTTAAATTGTTTCGGTCAAGACAGCTTTTGGATTGCCCATGTCGAATTGTTGATAGAAGGACGCTGAGAAACCCATATTTGACGGAGTCCAACAAATCCTGGGAATGAAGTCCCAATCTTGTGACACCCGCGTCTGACGACATTTGAAAAATGCTTGACAACTCGACAGAAAGTGCAGTTGCCTCCAAGAAAGAAGCCCTGTCGGCGAGAATTTTCATGACTGCAGAAATTGCAGATGCAACGGTTTTTGTGCTTTGCGAAACAGTGTTTTGACTGGGTATTTCAGGGTACAACAAAGAAGAAGACACGGTTGGCAACTTGTTTTGTATGTCGCTTTTCGCCTTCATGAAACACGAAAGAGCGGCGTCTGGCGCGGTTGAAGCCAGCGCCTTGGTTGCCTCAGCCAGCGCCAAATAATTAAATGTAACAGATGAAGACTCCAAAAACTTTTCCAGCTCGTTATAACATCGTAGATTCGAAAAAGCCTGAGCAAGAGAAAAAAGTTAAGTGCGAGTCTTTGGCGAAAATAAGAAGAAAAATTCTACTTTGATGATCAAGAACGTGGCGTCGGAATCAGCCTCCAGAATTTTTGGCCCAAAACTTCGAAGGATTTTTAAAGCCATAAATGAAGATTCGTCATTTTGATTGTCTTCCAGCAGAAGTTTCACAACATCAATCTTCAGCCGAGTCAAGTTGGCACCAGCAAATTGATCGCCGGAATTTTCAAGGATATTGTTGCTTAACTGATGGGCAAGACTCGACAGCTCGGATCGCGAAAATTTTGCTTTTCGAAGCAACAAAACGCGGTTTACGGAGCTCAGTAAGGGGCTGTCGCTACTATCATGCAATGCTGGGTGGGACGAGGCGACTGTTGCTGCGATTTTCTCCAAGGCATTGATTTCCCCCGCAGCTTCCAAGGCTTCTATGAGAGTTGTCAAGGCGGACACCTGCGAGATTTTGCGGTCCGAATTGTTTGGACGATGGGAGAGAATATTGAGAAGAGATGCGCATTCCGCAATGGCAGCATGGTATTTTCCGGCTGCGACGTTGTTGCGCATCGAGTGCAGAATGACAGACGGGGAGGACGGAGTAGTCGCCGGGGGGGCCGGGGAGTGCGGGGCGCCACTTCGAAGACAATGGTCGGCAGTAAAGAAGCGTGCGCGAGCCCTCGGCGGGCCCACGATGAAGAAGGGCAGCGTCGACGAGGGCACCGGCCGAACCCAGCCGCCCATTTTTCTTTTTTCTCTATTTTCGAAAAAAAGAAAAAAAAACATTTTAAATTTTTGTTTGGATGGAACTCAGTTCGTGTCCGCAAACCTCAACAACTGAATGTGTCGCTGCAGGCTGCTCTCTCCACGACCACCACGATGCATACTGTAATCCAGCTGCACCTCCTGCTGATAATGCGACTCTGAACGATATTTTCAATGCCGTCCAGTCCCCTGAGGACTATGGCAAATCACCCCTTCTGCCGCTGATTCATGCGGCCCAAGATCGCCTTCAGACAGTTCTATTCAACTACCAGCTGCGCTCTGTTGCGAAAATGATGTCAATCGAAACCGCCCGTGCCGGTGGTGGCATTCTGGCGGAAAATATGGGCTCCGGAAAGACCCTGATCGTAATCGCCCTAATAATCGCAACCCTTCATATTCCCGTTTCTCTGTCTGACGGTAACCACTGGGATATATCTATGAAGTCGACGGCTCAAACCGGTGATCAGCAGGAAACCGTCGTCTGCTCCTTACGAGAAGGAGCTCCCTTTTCTCCAAAGGTTCCCGTGATTCCGTGCTTGGCAGATCTTTGCCTGCTTCATCTTAAGCTTCACTCGAATGGCTCGCATGACTTGCATGAGTTTATCAAAGACTACCGTTCTACCGGAACAAAACATCTGACCGATTCGTTCGATTCAATAACACAATATTACACGATACCCTTAATGGTGCAAAACTCGAACTCTCATCGGAGAGATGCTGTGAATGCAGTTCCGACAATAACGGAATCTCCGCCAATCCTCATTGCGCCAACCACTCTGATCATCGTCCCTGACACTTTAGCAGCACAATGGATGACTGAATTCAATAAGCACGTATTATCCACTACCGCAGACGGGCCGGCATCATATCTGACTCGTCTCGATCTTGTCGATGCGCGTACTGCCGTTCCTGATGCTACGCGTCTTTCCAAGTACGACATTGTTTTGATGACCCATTCGCGGCTTGCATTGGAAGCGCGCGGTACGCACAATTTGGAAGTCCGTACTGAAGGCGTGAAGCGGAATCGATGTATGTGTCCGTACGTCGGTAACTCCAGGAAAATCGAATGCAAATGCGGCTGGTCTGAAGTCGCAGCGCAAGATCAAAGCAGTGCTAGTGGATGGGCAAGTGGAAGCTTATCACCACTAATGCGGGTACATTTCAAACGCATCGTTTTTGACGAAGGGCATCTTTTGAAGCATCAGTCTTTACCAACAACGCGTCTAGTTGATGTAGTGTCGAAGCTAAAGTCACAGTTTCGATGGGTGTGCTCAGGAACGCCTTTTCCGGCAGTTTTCATGTCCGCAGATACAGAAGAGCAGTACAAAAAGGCTGCAGATGGTTCTCCTGAAGGTGCTCGGTACAGAAAACGGCTGAAAGAGTTGGAACACACCGATCTGAAGAAACTCGAAGGGATAGTGAAGTTTTTGAAGATTGATCCGTTCTTTACATCCAACGACAGTTGCGTGTCTTTTTCATTTTTGTTTCCTTCAACGAAATGAATCTTAACCGGAGTTTGTAGAAAAGCTTTTTGAAAGGACCATCATTCGCCCATGGAAGCAGTCGTTACCCGCCGTGTCTGAAAGAGTCCAGAAGCTGTTCGATAGCATCATAATTCGCCACCGCTTAGAGGATATCAACAACGAGAACGAGCTTCCTCCGCTGTTCGAACGTCGCGTCCTTTTACGAATGTCGGATCAGGAGCGTATTACAATGAATCTTCTAATTGCGCTAGTGCAGCTCAATTCCATTCTGACTGAGAGAGTTGGCGTGGATTATCTGGGGCATGTCACACAAAGGGCTGTCCTGCATGAATTTGTGGCAAAGTACTCTCGGAATTTTCGACATCTGACTTCCTAAAATTTGTCCCGTTTTTTTTTTTTTTTTTCGCCAGCTTAAATCTTGCGTTTTTCTTCTTCAACGGTTTCGAAATTCTAAATCACGCAAAAAATTCGTTGCCCACAGCGCTTGACGCTCTTCGCCAAACAGAGGATGGCAAAAAGAATTTTGATGTGGAAATGCTCAAAACTATAATATGGCACTTAAAGCAAGGGGCTGATGAAACATCCAGTTATTTTTCTTTGCAGTCGCGTGCAAATGACAACCTTTTTTCTCTGGCAAATGATGGCGGCTGCCGGAACTGTTTAACCAACTGCTTTCTGGGCATAAACGGTACTCTTTATGCGAGTTCTGAGGATATCATACAAATGAGAAAGGCCTTGAAACTGGCGATGCTGAATGCAGATTCGAGGTTGATGACATGGGTGCTTATTTTTTATTGACCAGTCTGGAGCAGGACTGAAGGACCACCCGATTCCCACGATTCACAAGTTCCGTCGCAATATCAACCCCAGTCAATTCAAGTGGATGACTTTGAGGTTGAACCCCCGGCAAAGAAAAAGAAAGTTTCTTTTGAGAACGATCCAGAGGAAAACGCCGACGTCAGCCCTGCCATCATTCCTCCTCCTTCTGTTTCTGATCCGCTAAGCTCCAAATTTTGCGAGTCTTGCCGGAACTCGTTATCACTTGATTTTAAGTCGTCGTTTGGTGTCAAAATATCCAAGACGGTGTCCACGAAGATCACATATCTGGGGCGCGAAATTCTCAAGTACCATTTGTCTGAGAAAATTATAGTTTTCACTACCGTGAGTGCTTCAGCGCTCCCGCAATTCGTCTGCACCATATTGACTCCTCACTCCAGCACGACAATGAATTGTTTGCTGTCAAACTGTTTTGCGAAATCGCCAAAGTCAAATTCTTGACTTTTGAAGCACGCGGGGTAAGAAACGAAAAAAAAACCACCCATTAGTTTTGACACTAACCCTTAATTGCCTTCTTTACCACCTCCGCGGAATTCTCATAAAATAAAAAATAGCAAAAACTGGCGACAAAGGCCACGAATGTAACGACTTTCAACACAAGCGACGCGATACGCGTGATAATTATGGATCTCGCGTGTGCCTCTCATGGGCTGGACTTGTCGAGCGCGTCGCGCGTGTATTTCCTGCGACCCGCCGCGTCGCGGGCAGTGTATCTTCAAGCCATCAAACGAGCGCACAGGCTCGGCTGCACGAAACCAGTGCATGTCGAAGTTCTTGTATTCCAGAACACTTTAGAGGATGAAAACGACGCGGTTCGCGGCCAGGAAGGCGGCGGACTGCAGGAAGACAATCGTGTTGACAAAGCGAAAGCAAAAGAAGACAAAGTAAAAGCACAGGACAAAGCAAAAGAGCGCATGCGATTGAAGGATCTGAAAATGAAGGAGTTGATCGACGCTGCGCCGTTTGTGCCTGTCGCGCAGGAAAGCGATATCAGCTTTGAGCTTGGTTTTGTGTAATGACATAAAATTATCGAAATGACTCCTTCCAACGGGCTTGACTATAATGTCTCAAGCCTCAAGGGATCGCGCCACCTCTTGCAATCGAAAGGTTAATTTCCGGTCACCATGGTTGCCAGTCCTTATCATCTCAATTTCTATTCATTGGGACAGACTTCAGTTCGTTTGCGGACCTAATTAATCCGAAGGTTTCCAACAATATTGGACGTCCGCCTCCGTCCAATGCATGGAGAAAAACAATTGTTTTATCATCGATAAGGTATGGGTTTCTTCGACCAATGTATTGTCTGATGAAAAAGCAGGAGCAAGCAAAGATCCGCCAATGTTTGCTCAATCAAGTTACCGAATATTGAAAGGTATACAACATCGGTTGTACCTTTAGAGGTTTGATCTCTGCATCGCGTGAAATGGGGAAAGCGTTCAGTGAAGAGTCTTCCAGGAAACTCCGTTCTTGGCTGTTGGCTGCGCATCGACCGAAAACAACCTATTCATTGTCGAAAACACCAGCCAGCCATTCGATGAAGATAATTACACTGGTATACTGAAGGTATGTCTCGGAGAGAAAAAAAAGGGTGACAATACATTAACCAACAAGGCCAGACGCGGTCTGCTTTCTCCGTCCCAGATCTGATCTACAAAATGAGCTTTTCTCATGGGTTCTTGGCGACTGCAGGCACAAGCTCGCGGGTGCAACTGTTCAAATTGGACACAAATGAGATAGGAAACCGTGGAAAAGGTTTCCAACATCAGAGCGAGATCAGATTGCATCCGACTGGAAATCTTGTGAGTGGGTTTTTTTTCATGCACAGTATTTATGTGTTTTTTTGCCTGACTTATTTTGCGATGCCAGTCCGACATTCCTGTGTCTCCGCCAGACACTCGAATCGCTTCGGTTCGCGTACAAGGTGTTGATTTTCTGCCGACATGTGGCGCACCGCCATCGAATGTGCTTGGAATAATGGGTCATAAAGCGTATGTGTGGGACTTAGCAGCTGAAAAAATGGCGTCAACAGAAGCAGTTTGGTGGCGTTTCCTTCTCACCGCATATGGCTGACTGTGGAGTATAAGGTCTCTGTTGGCCAGTTGATGTGCGTGTCCTGCAGCCCGCACCCTCCTTACGGGTGTTTGGTCGCCACAGGAGATGTGGACAACTGTCTCTCTATATTAGACACGAGATTAATGGGGTTCGACACCGAAAAATCCGTGGTATTCCAGTCTTTCCTCGGGATTTCTGTTGAATCGGTCATAGGTCTTGCGATACGAGAAGGCTCATGCAGGAAGCAATCACGCTGCGTTGACTTCAGTGAAATTCAATCCGTTTGTACCTTATTGGTTGGCGAGTGCAGGTCCAGTCAATTTTTTGCTTATACACAAAACATTTACCTTTTTCTCACAAGGCGAGGACTCTGTTGTCCGCGTTTGGGATTTGAGATATGCGAAAGCTCCTGCAGTAAAAATTGAAGGGCATTATCAAGGCATTCAGAGTGTGAGAAGATTCAGCTGTCTCTAATTTGCCCACCCATAATCTTGCAATTTTTTTGTTCTCTTGAATCCAGATCTGCTGGTCGAAAATGCACGCTGAAATATTGGTGACTGGCTCAAATGACTGCTCTGCTCGAGGATGGAGCATTAACCGAGATACGCTCGAGCCGGTGAAATCCCCAGCGAGCATGTTTATTGGCAGTCCAGCGACGGCATGGGACCAAAATTCATCTGCCCAAGACGTTTGTATCGGTGCGAATCTGATTGCATGCGCTGATTCTTTTGGCGGGTTTGTCGTTTCTGGTGAGGTTTTCGCGTTGCTTGGCGCATCGTGTTTACGGATTGGCGCACGTGTTGGGTCATGGCAGTGGACGCATCGCAGCACCTTCCAAACACGTTTTACGCGCTTTCAAATATCGGCGAACTGACGTGCCTTACGCTGACGGCGTCCGCACTGGAGTCCACGGCACCTCAGCGGGACCAAGTGCAGGAGAGCGCCGGCACCAGCGGCGGCGGCAGCAGCACAAGCAGCAGCGCGGCAGTCGAGGCATGTCTGCGTGCGCGCAACATCGCGAAGGCATTCAGCCTCGTGACGGACATGTCGCGAGCGGCGCTTGCGGCTCGCGCGCCGCGACACGCGGTTGTCGCGTCGCACGTGGAGGCGCGTTTACTATCGCTGTGCACGGCACTGCCGGCAATTAGTCCCGCGGACTGGACGCTTTCGCCGCGTGCGGGCGCCGCCGGGTCTGGCCAAGGCGAGCCAAAAAATGTTGTAGATAAGTTCAAGACAGACTTGGAAACCTTCACTGCTGGATTACCCCCTGGATTTGGGGAATGCACCAGGTGGTATGAGCTGGTGAGTGCGTGGCTCAGGGTGAATAGAAGTTTTCTAATAAGTTTTCCACCCTGACATATTTTCCATCCTCGAATTTTTTTTTTCTCAGATTCCGCAAAAGACTCGACTGGAATTTGACATGGTGAAGCAGCGGTTCAAAATTTTGCGTGATATTTCCCAAAAGAACTTTGAAACGGTGTTGAGCGCAGAAGAGTCAGTTGACGTTCTTCGAGCAAACGAGCTAACATCGAATAAAATGCAGATCCATCTGTGCTGGTATCAGGCGGGATCCGACATTCATGCTTCCAGCGACGATAAAGGTTTGCATTTTATTCGGGGGGGAACTGTTGATTATCACATATTCATGAACTCGGGCAGCTGATTGTTGAGGCTTTACTTGTAAATGACTACCTTAGTGGATTGAAAATGGGCCGCAAGCTGCTGCAGACTGTTGACGAGTGTGCAGAGATCGAAGCAGGAGGGAACCTTACGTCGCGCCAAACACGGTTTTCTCAACTGTCCGGAACAATTGGAATCCTACTTTTCCCGACGGTTTTTGAGCCTGCGGAATGGCTGAATTGCGTGACCGACTCTGAAGAAAAATGGGCAGTCAGTCGCGGCGCCAAAATGCGCCAGCTGTGGATAAAGCAAGCACAAGAAGACCAAGCATTGTCGCCAGAAACTCAAAAAATGCCTATTCTGAAAATGCAACAAGGCCAGCAAGTTAATCCGGCGACCGTAACACCGGCGACAACGGACAACAGCGAAACACCGAAAATTAAGCTTGGAGCACATTCTTCAATTTCTGATCCAGCAGCTGTCTTAAACATGCTATCGACCGAGCTGTAAGTCCTTTCCGCGAAGCACAGAACATCGGCAAAAGCAAAATCAACAAAAACAAAACTACAGGGCAATCACAAACATCCTCAACAGCAACGCCGAAAACCACGAAATCGCCGAACAAATTATTCAAGCAGCTAGCTTCGAAGCCCCGCCGGCGGCGTTCGATCCCACAAAGACTCGTCTTTCTCCATCTCCAGCAACCGCACCAGCTGCTCAATTGGCCCCGGAAGCCAAGGTATCAATTGCTGGGATCAAGTTAATGTACAAGCCGACTATTTCGGCTACTACGAATCGGCTGTACTCTGACGCGCTAATCATTACCAACCGATTTGACGAGTTCTTTCTATTGGCGCACGATTTCTGCGTGGTGAGCAGCGAAACATCTTGCTGAATCCACACGCGTAAACAACCACAAACAAACAAACCAAAAAAATATAGTCATATCCGTTGTCAGCCTTCTCTAAAAACGTTCTGCGGCACGCCGAAAAATTCGGGCTTCCCAAGCTGAAAGCGCACGTGGAATCAATAAACTCCAAAACTCTGGCACAAATCAGCGACGCAGTTCAGCACCCGGACCGAGCGCTCGGAAAGCAGATTTTGACGGGCGGCGGCGCGGGTGCCGGCGCAAGCGGGCAGAGTGCTGCCAAGACAATCCGCGAAGGAATCACGCTGGTCGTGAAGATTGCTGTGGTGATGGCGCAGCTCATGGAAGCAAAAGGCGTTCTTGAAAAATCTGGGATTGAAGGACTTGCGCGATGCGTTTCTTGTGTTGGGGGCTTGTTCAAGTAACTTGACACGCGGAGTTTTTGCGTCGCGAATTATTAATGGTGATGCAGAACGCTTTCCAACACGACTTTCAAGCTACTTGAGCAAATGGATGCCATGTTCGGCCGCGTTGGGGCGTCGGCCGCCACCAGGTGAATTTGCGTGGAAATCGAAGTAAATTTTTTGTTGAAACGAATCAACTGCAGAGACGTTATATCGTCGATTCAAGAAGATATGCGCCACGTCTGCAAGAATGTTTCAAAACCTTCCGAAGCAAAGACACGGGCAATTGCAACAATTATCTCGAACTCAACGGGGGCAGGCGTGAAAGATTCTGGGAGTGGCGCAGCATTGTTAGAAGAGGTATTTGCGATATCGGACCGCCTGGGAACAATGCTCAAACCGCCGCAACCATGAATCCGGAAAGAAAGATATGAAGGGAAAAAAAAATAAACATTATCCGAAATACTGAATTGGGGTTAACACCAGCGTTGTATTGCAAATTTCGGGAAGGAAATGAGACAGGCTCTGATATACCGCATCTTCCACCCTCTCCAAGCGAATGGCAATCGCTCAGGCCTTCGCAGCAGCAATAACGGCTTCGAACAATTCTTGCTCAATTCTAGCCTCAGCCTTTTCCTTCTCAGACGCGCCCGAGGCATTTAGTTTTCTGACGGCTTCATCAAGACCTTGCTTGGCAGCCTTAAAAGAAGGAAATTCATCAAAAAGTGCTTAAAGGACAGCTAGCTACAGAAAGCCGACGTACACTGGGATCGAGGTCCTCAATCGGAACGGCTTCCACAGCATTGATGTTCAATGACGAGTCAACGTTCATGACAGCAAATCCCCCCGACACTGTAAAATAACGCCAAAACGGAAAGCGTCAATCGATTAGCCAGCCAGCCCGTGGAGAAAAAAAGAAAAGCAAAGAATTGGGAGTAAGATGGACGAATTACCAAAGTATTTTCTCGGTTTGTTGTCGGAAGCAACGATTTCGACAACACCACCATGATTGAGTTGGGCAATGATGGGAACGTGGTCGGCAAGGATACCCATGTCCCCTTCAGAGGACTGCAGATTCACTTGGATTGCTTCGAAATCGTTCAGTATAGTCTTTATGAATTGATTATGATGGCGGGGGTATTATTTCGTTTTGTTGTTTTTTTCTTTTCGTCAGACGATTGACAGATTAAGGTAAAAAAACCGACCTGGTGAGGAAGGACGAAGCTCACACGCAGCTTTCCCCCAGACGATGCAGTAGTCTCGGAAGCAAAAGATCTGCGACTGAAGGCAGTGGCAGGTGCGTACAGGGGTCTGAGGGATCTGAGGAAGCGCATCTGGAAGCAAACAACGATGAGGACAGACGGAAGATGATTAACAGACGGGGGCGGCGCAAGTCGACATAGCCGCTGCCACGACAGGGCATCAGACGGATGGGGCGGGGGGGAGATCCGTGGCCGGGCGTCGGAGCGAGAACGGGGCAGCGGGGCTGAGGGGACCTTTTTTCTCGTTTTTTGGGCGCTTTTTTGGCACAGCGAAATCAGCGCGCACAGCCGCGCCGCCGCACGTGTGTTTGGGCGGGGGCGGCGCGTGATTCGCATGGCTTGGACGTGCGCGTGGGATCGGGAGGCAGAAGAGGGTGTTTGATGATATTTTATTTCCGGGAGAGGGTGCGGGTGTAAGCAGTGCACAAAGAGAGCGAGCGAGTAGTGCATGTAGTGTGTGGACATCAGAGGGAAAGAGAGAGAGAGAGAGTGTGTGTGTGTGTGTGCACTAAGAGTGTGTGCTCTGGCACAAAACCAAAACGCGCCCATCCACCGGCACCCACCCACCCACGAAAGAAGCAAAAAAGAAAGGTGAAATGCCCGCGCCCGTGTTCCCTGTCCCGGCCCCCCCGCCCGCGCTGCCTCCGCCGTCCCGCTGCTGCCGCTGCTGCTGCTGCTGCTGCTGCTGCTTCTGCTTCCTCCGCGCCCGCCCGGCCTGCGTCTCTGCCGCTGGTTGCCGGCGCGCCCCGTCTCGCGCCGCCCGTCCCGATGTGTCGCCCGCCCCGATGCTCCTTGCCTCTTTCTCCTTTTTTTTGGTTCTTTTCTCCTGCCCTGGCCCTCCCGCGTACATCCTGCTGTCCGCGCTTCTCTTGCCTGCGCCTGTCACTCTGTTGTCTGCGTCTCTGTGCCTGCTTTTCCAACCACCCTTACCCTCTGTCTCCTTCGTTATCTTTGCTTTTTATTAATTTTTTAAAAAACGCAAAACCCGTTTCTGACTTTGTTTGTTGTCTGCCAGCACCAGCCATGTTTGCTGCCAGAGCATTGTCATCTGCCGCCAAGACTAGATCTGCCTTTGCTGCTGCTAGTGAGTTCTTCTTTTTTTCCCCCTGACACTCACACGTGTTCTAACATCCTCTTCTTACTCAGCACGTCGGTCTCTTGCAACGGCTGCCGCCGGTGCTCACGGAAAGGTCCGCTCCGTCATTGGTGCCGTCGTGGACGTTCAATTTGACTCTGGAAACCTCCCACCGATTTTGAATGCTCTTGAGGTCCAAGACCATGACATCCGACTTGTTCTCGAAGTTGCCCAGCACTTGGGGTTGGTCCTTATTCGTGGTCTCGATTTTTGGCTGATATTTTTTCCGTTTTGCAAACAACCAGAGAGAACACCGTCCGCACAATTGCTATGGACGGAACTGAAGGTCTTGTTCGTGGCCAGGCTGTTGTGGACACTGGTGCCCCTATTACCATCCCCGTCGGTCCTGAATGTCTTGGACGTATTGTGAACGTCATTGGAGAGCCTATCGACCAAAGAGGCCCGATCAACGCGAAGCAGACTCTGCCAATTCACGCTGATGCGCCTGCTTTCATTGAACAATCCACTATTCCAGAAGTGCTTGAAACTGGTATCAAGGTTGTCGACTTGCTCGCTCCTTACGCCAAGGGAGGCAAGATTGGCTTGTTCGGTGGTGCCGGTGTAGGAAAGACTGTGTTCATCACTGAGCTCATCAACAACATTGCCAAAGCCCACGGTGGTTACTCAGTTTTCTGCGGTGTCGGTGAACGTACTCGTGAAGGAAACGACTTGTACCACGAAATGCAAGTCTCAGGTGTCATCAAGCTTGACGGTGAATCAAAGTGTGCCCTTGTGTTCGGGCAAATGAACGAGCCCCCTGGTGCCCGTGCCCGTGTCGCTCTTACTGGATTGACTATTGCTGAATACTTCCGTGACACTGAAGGACAAGACGTGCTTCTCTTCATCGACAACATTTTCAGATTCACACAGGCTGGTTCTGAAGTGTCTGCCCTTTTGGGTCGTATTCCGTCTGCTGTCGGTTACCAACCCACTTTGGCCACTGATATGGGTGGTATGCAAGAGCGTATCACTACCACCAAGAAGGGTTCTATTACTTCCGTGCAAGCCGTCTACGTGCCAGCCGATGACTTGACTGACCCTGCCCCTGCTACCACCTTTGCCCACTTGGACGCCACCACTGTGTTGTCTCGTGGTATTTCTGAATTGGGTATCTACCCGGCTGTGGACCCTCTTGACTCCAAATCTCGTCTTTTGGACCCCCGTATTGTCGGCACTGAGCACTACGACCTTGCCACCGATGTTCAGAAGACTCTCCAAAACTACAAGTCACTGCAAGATATTATTGCCATTCTGGGTATGGATGAATTGTCTGAAGAAGACAAGTTGACTGTGCAGCGTGCTCGTAAAATTCAGGTTTGTTTTTCGAAACTCTTCTTTTAGCTGTGTCTTGAGGTGATCTGAACTTTATTCTTTTGCAGCGTTTCATGTCCCAGCCGTTCCAAACTGCCGAAGTTTTCACAGGATTTGAAGGTCGTCTCGTGAAGCTTGCAGACACACTTCGTTCTTTCCGTGCCATCTTGGACGGAAAGTACGACCACCTTCCGGAGAACGCTTTCTACATGGTTGGAGACATTGACGAAGTTGTGAAAAAGGCCGAAGAGCTTGCAAAGCAAGCTGCTTAAACACGGATTTATTCCTTTTGTTTTTGCAGAAGTGTTGGGGGAGTTTTCTCGAGAAAAAACATGGCTGCAATCGCTTTAATTTGGATTTCCTTCTATGTTCAAACTTGACGAAATATTGCAGGTTCTTGCCAAGTTTAAATATGCTCCTGGTTGCAGACACACTGACGAGTGCTGCTAGCACGATCCGTAAGTAGAGAACATACAAGAATTTCGTTCACCGGCGTCATGCAAACGGTTCCTGGAGGCAAGCACCGAGTGCCAGAGAAACAAAACACTGATCAGGAATCACATTTATTTCAACTGTGAGAATTTCAGAAGTGGATTGCTTTGTCGTAAGTTGCCATGGCCGCCTCCTTGAAAGCCTCAGAAAGCGTCGGGTGGGCGTGGCAGGTTCTGGCAATGTCTTCGCTGCTGGCGCCGTACTCGATGGCCAGCACGGCCTCGGCGATCATCTCGCCGGCACCGGCGCCCATGATGTGGGCGCCCAGGATCTTGTCGGTCTTCTTGTCCGAGATGATTTTGACCATGCCCTCGGCGTCGTCATTTGTCTTTGCACGCGAGTTTGCCAAGAACGGGAACGTTCCCACGGTGTAGTCCAGTTTCTGCGCCTTGCATTCCGCCTCATTCAAGCCGACCCAAGCGACTTCCGGGTGTCTGCGGAATTATGAATCAATCACTCAGCCAGCACAAAGGAAAAAGTAGAAGAAAAAAACCCCTCCCAATTCATGAAGATACTCACGTGTAGATCACAGACGGAATGGCATTGTAGTTGACATGGCCGTGTCCTTTGTGAATGTACTCGACCGCAGCAATACCTTCAACGGCGATTGTTAAGACGCACGTCCAAATTAAACGAAACGCAAAAAAAAAGAAAAAAGAAGCAATTCGCACCTTCTTCCTCTGACTTGTGCGCAAGCATTGGCCCAGCAATAACGTCACCAATCGCCCGGATGCCAGCAACATTCGTCTTGAACTGTGCGTCGGTGATGACTCGGCCCTTGGCATCCACCTTCACGCCAACCTTGTCAAGACCAAGGTTTTGCGTGTAAGGGCGACGGCCAATCGACAACAAAACAACGTCCACAGTCAGTGTTTCCCTTGGGCCGCCCTTCGCCGGCTCAACAACAACATCGACCTTGCCGGCCGCGTTCTTTTTGGCACTGATCACCTTGGTGCCAAGCTTGAAGTTCATGCCTTGCTTTTGCAAAGTCTTCTGAAACAATTTGCTGATGTGAAATAATCGTCAACGACACGTGCATTTTCGCCAAAAAGGACGGAAACAACAAACTCACGCCATGTCAGCATCCATGCCAGCACCAATAGCATCTGCGAATTCAACGACCGTTGTTTTCGAACCCAGTCGGGTCCAAACAGAGCCCTGATCGATCGGTGTCAAACGACAAAATGCATAACTTCCATCCAGCTCACCAGCTCAAGGCCAATAACACCACCACCAATCACAATGAATGACTCTGGGATTTTTTCCAGCGACAGGGCTCCAGTGGAAGTCACGATCACTTTTTCGTCTACTTCAACTCCCGGGAACGGCGAAGGCTCTGAACCCGTTGCGATAATGATATTTTTTGCTTTCAGAGTAGTTTTCGATCCGTCCAAGCCCGCTACAGAGATTTCGTTGGGGTTGACAATGGTTCCCCAGCCTTTAACATAGTCAGTCTATGCACAATGGAAAATTAGAGATTTTCTGCGGAACCGAATAGATCCACATACTTTGTTCTTTTTAAATAGCCCTTCGATTCCTCTCGTCAATCCGGTAACGGACTTCTCCTTCTGCTTCATCATTGTCGCGAGGTTGACTTTGAGATTCGAAGCACCTGCGAAGGCGTGTTATGGGCCCCACAGATAAATCCAAGAATTGTGCTTGACAAACCGTCGATTCCTCTCTTTTCAAATTCCTCGTGAGCAACATGGTACAAATGCGAGTTGTGCAGAAGAGATTTTGATGGGATGCATCCGACGTTCAGACAAGTGCCGCCGAGAGAACCGCGACCTTCGATACATGCGGTCTGCGAAGATATTCGAGATTTTTTTAAAAAAAAAGAAAAACAATACAGGAATGTTCGAGCGTTCGAATAATTCAAATCCAGAAAAAATTTTCCCCTTCACTAGCTTCGATAAGGGAAATCACGGGGAGTAGCGGCTCCAGCCGGGATTAGGGCAGGACGGACGAATGGTGGGGCTGGCAGCACAGAGCACACACCTTCA
The DNA here is from genome assembly GCA_027604725.1 of Entophlyctis luteolus. NCBI lineage: Eukaryota > Fungi > Chytridiomycota > Chytridiomycetes > Chytridiales > Chytriomycetaceae > Entophlyctis > Entophlyctis luteolus. The sequence continues at coordinate 194,794 of JADHYT010000002.1, read as the reverse complement.
AACCCAGTTGAGACGCCTTGATGGCTGCGACGTATCCTCCGGGTCCACCACCTGCGAGGTATCACGCGAAAGAAGCGAAGGCATATCAGGGGCCGTCAAAAAAGGAGGTCAGCCAAACCAATCACAACGACATCGTATGGTTCTGTTAGTAAGAGATCAGCTTGGGGCTCGAAATGGGCGAAAATCGCAAACCAAAACCAAAAAAAAAAAAAAAGAAAAAGAGAAGGAAACAACAGAAAAAGGACTTACGTGCCGCCGATGCAAGAGAGCGCTTCGCAAAAACTGTTCCAGCCTGTGGAATGCGCAAAAAGGTGTCAGCACCGCGGAACATGAGATAAGCGAGAGGATGTTGGTCGCAACCGGCGGGCGTAATTTGAGGATTCAAACACAGAGGATGCCCGGAAGTGGTGGATTGCGGGAACACGAGGGGCACGGCGCACCTGAGCGAGGCGGGGGGAACCGGAAGCAAACAGAATGCTCATTTTTGTTTTTCTGTATTTGTTTTTATTTTGTGGCAACGAAGTCAAGGACGTTCGACGCGTCTGTGCCGAATCACAACGGACGATGCATGACAGTGAGTTCCAAACGGATGGATGCCACAGCATCCGAATCCGAAGTGCAATGCGGGGAGCACCACGTGCAACAGATCACTATTGCAAAAACAAACACGAAATAAATCAGTGGCTCCCACACACCGAGAGCATCACCGAGGCGCACCAGACAGCGTCCGGCGCACATGCAGCAGCGGCAGCGGCAGCATATTCATGGAAATATTGGGATGCAGTTACTGCACCGATGGCCACGGCGACAACAGATTGACCGCAAAAGCGGGGACTATGGATCATCAGGTCGAACGTTTCTCCTACCAAGCTCTTCACTTCGGATCCATCACCACACCCTGCTGTTCTTAATTGGCTTCATTCTCTCTCTGCTGATTGACACTCTCATGCAAGCACATGGAGTGTCCCACTTTCCACTCGCCTCGTCGAAAGACTCTGCGGTTCACGTTCAGGATCCGCAGTACCAATCTCAACAACTCTTCCAGAATGTCTTCTACATGCTGTGCTTTGCGCCTTGGCTTCCCGTGTCTTTCGGACTCGCGGGTTGCGTGGTGGGGAACGTGTATCCCATAATTGATTTTTTGCTGTGTTTCAAGCCGCGAAAGCCATTCAGGGAACCGAGCTCTGTGTTTCGCTTACTTGGCGGTGAGGAAAACAGTTGAGGTTTATGCAATAGTTTTCCAACAAACGTTTTGTTCAGCCATTGTCGGCGTGAACTATGCCGTTTCCCGTGTCAATTGGGTTTCGAATACCCAGGCTAATATTGCCACATGTGTTCTCTCAGTTGGCTTGTGGTTTTTGTTTGATCGGACCCTGCACGGATTCGCGACATCTGTTTTGTTCGCGATGATTGGGACGGCTGTTGGTTTCACTCTCGTCAAGACCGGTGTATATAGGTATGAATTCGTTTGGAAGGACATCTTGTTGACCATGCTGCAAAAACAAACCGTAGCTTTTCCACGCCAGACTTTTTGGGCATGCGTGCTTGGTTCCCTTGCATTCTTTTTCTATCAAGCGTGACTTTTGGTGCCATTGGTCGCCAGTTTGCAGATCCTTGAATTACCATTTTTGTTTCACTTTTCAGATCATAAATATTAAGGCGGACCTCTCACTCATTCTCTTTCTTCATTCGAAACGTCACCGCAAAATTTTCAAAGTCACCATTTGTCCCTACGGCCCCACATAGAATTTGAAGAAATGTCAGAAAGATGATGATCCTCTGAACCGCGACTGAAAACTGAAATTTGTTGCTCCCCAAAACAAAAAATTAGAACCAAAAAACGTGTTCCGTTGAACGAAAATTACAGCACAACTGATCACCGTTACTCAACACTAGAAACTATTTTAACGCGAGTCACTACCGTCGGGATAATAGAATCATTAATATTGCTTTTTAGTTCTTCTACGAAATACCTGACGTTTGTGGCTTTGAATTTCGTTTCGGATATGCTTGTACTTTATGTAAACTCTTGTTATTGTCGTTGTGGAAAGAAGACAGAGCCGTATGTGTGATTCCATAAACAACCATATTACTCAAATTGCTGTGTTGATGAAATAGACTTTTCGCAAATATTACTTTCTTCTGAGTCTTTTGTTATTGTCTTGGGAACTGAATCAAATTTGGCGAGTTTGACGGCAGAAAATCATCCATTCGGCATCACACAGTAAGTGAGGATAGGAAAGTTTTTCTTTTTTATGAAAGTCGTCATACAACGTGTAAAGTCTGCGTCTGTCGCAGGTTCTACAGTCACCCGTTTGCTTTCGGGCTAACGGAGCCGAAAAATACACAGTAAATGGTCGGGTCATCAGCCAAATATCACAGGGGCTATGCGTTCTCGTTGGCATTCATTCAGAGGATACCGAAGCGGATGCCGAATACATAGCGAAGAAGATTGCGACCGTGAAACTGTGGCCGGACGCTGAAGGGCGGTCTTGGAAAGTGAGAAGCTAATGGTGTGTGACAGGAATTTGAACTTCTTCAAGGTCAATGTAAAAGACAGCGGATTCGAAGTTCTCAGTGTATCACAGTTCACGCTTTATGGAATAACGTCCAAAGGTTTATCTTTGTGGCCCTGCTCATCTTGAACTTGTTCCTGTTTCACCTTTTTTTTTCCATTCTTCATTCTTGTTTTTTGTTCCAGTTATAATTTACCCTGTCGTCGCATAGGTGCAAAGCCAGACTTCCACCTTGCGATGAAGTCGGAGAAATCGCATTTGTTTTACGACAATTTCCTGGCGCGACTTCGTGGACTCCTAGGCGGCGAGGAACGCGTAAAGGACGGTGCGTTTGGGGAAATGATGGATGTGGGGCTGGTCAATGACGGGCCGGTGACGCTCATTGTTGACACACGGGAGAAGCTGCAGCAACAACTACAACAGTGAACGTCTCTGCGCGTGCCCTTCTCCAAAATTGATTTTTCCACGCTTGCTGGCAACTGCAACGCCCAACTGCACCTGCACTCTGCGCGCGCCCCGTCTTCCGTCCGTTCCTTGATCACCCATGAAGGTATGCTGCTCCATTCCCGTGCAAGGCTGCTTCCGTGCCCGTCACGTGCGGTCCCCAATATCCACACCGCACCTTGCTTCGCCTGTTCTGCGGAGCGATCTTACCAATCACTCTTCGTATCCCTTCTCCAGTTCGGCAAGTTCATCCAGGGCCAGCAAATCGAGTGGGCTGGTGCCCACCACCTGAATTACAAGGCTCTTAAAAAAGTTATCAATGCGGTCGAAGCTCTCACCGAATCTGCGGCTTCGGGCCAAACGTTTCAACAACCGAACACGGATGTGTCACAGCGGTCAGAGTTTCAGGCTCTCAAAACCGCCTTCTTTTTCAAACTCGAGAGAGAGCTAGAGAAGGTCACTTTCGTTTTCCGGCTCGGATGGATCAACTTACCGCTTTTACATCACATAGGTCAACGCTTTCTATCTGAAAAAGGAGCTCGAGTTTAAGGTCCGTCTGCATGCGCTAGTCGAAAAGAAAAACGTCCTCAAAGGGCGAAAATCGTCACAAACCCTATCTGCATTTGTCAATCTCAAAGAAGCATTTGCCTCATTTCAACAGGACCTAGCTAAACTTCAGGTATTTTTCTGGTTTTGTGTTTGTTGTTTCACGGGTGTTCTAGAAATTTGTGGAGGTGAACCGTGAAGGTTTTCGCAAGATTTTAAAAAAATGGGATAAACGTGCGAAATCGACAACAAAAGAGCTGTACTTGTCACGGCAAGTTGAAATTCAGCCATGCTTCAACAACGATGTCCTCACGGAGTTTACTGATTCTGCAACAACAAACATAGCGGAAATCGAAGCCTATATTGAGCGCGGTGATGTATTTATATCCGTTGAAGATGAAATGCCAGTCTCAACTGCCAAGATGCAACCAGTCACAATGTCGCCAAATTTTGGTCGAACTGTGGAATCCATCACTGATCTTGAAAATGAACTAATAAGCATCTTGCACTCTTCTACATCTTTGTCCAATCTTCACGCTCCTATTGGATTATCAGATTCTCTTGGAACCATTGATACCTGCGTGGAAAAGTTACGCGGGTTTTTGATGTCACACAAGTCTGTTATTTTATCGGATGATCGGGATTTTTTTTCTCGGGTGTTCTTGCGGGTTATTTCGAGTGCACCTGTACCGGCGCTGAGATTGCTTATTGACGAAAGTGTAGTTGATTGCTGCTACGTTGATGATATCAACAACCGGACAAGCGTGCACGAGGCTGCTATTATAGGTCGTGTGGATGTTTTGGGTATGTGTGTTGAAATAGGCGGTGGAAATTTGGAAACTCTTGATGTGTACGGAAGGCGCGCAATGCATTATGCTGCCATGTATGGCAAAGAAGATTGTCTGGAGTACTTGCTCAAAGCCCCCTCTGGTGACGTAAACTTGGTCGATTTCGATGGCTTCACAGCTCTTACCTATTCGGTGATTGGTGGTTATTTTTCTTGCGTCAAACTATGCTTGGAGAAAGCGGGGCTTCTTCAAACGGAAGAGGGTAAAGCAGCATCCACAAATGCAAAAATGGATGCTGTTTTATCTTCCAGCCTGTCACTTGCTTGTGAATACGGAAAGCTTGAAATAGCTACTCTTCTTCTTTCTTGTGGATCCAATCTTGCATTGAACTCTGATGGTCTATCTCCGTTGCATCTTGTTGCGAGGGCGGGGCACGCTGACCTTTTGGCATTGCTGATAAAACACGGCGGTGACGTCGATATTTTGGACGTGTTCCAGGGATGGAGTCCGGTTTTCTATGCGGCTTCGGAAGGGCATCTTGCCAGCGTTGAGTTGCTATTGAACGCTGGATGCTCGAAGACGATTAAGGACGAAACGGACTGGAATGCTTGGACCTACGCACTTTACCATGGACACATTGAAATTGCAAAGCTGTTGGAGATCGTGGAGGACACTCCAGTTGCACTTTCCACTGTCCCCAAGCGTACCGATTTTGCCTTAACTCCGGCTCAAATAGAACCGATGCGTCCATCGGCCCTTTTTACGGCCGAGCCGGCAAAAGCGGAGATCGAGGATTTTGAAATGGAGGAACTTCCATCGTTGTCTTTACCGCCGCCGATCATCCCATTCCGAATTTAGTTAAAGCTTCTGTCGTTCCTTAATATTTCACTAACGTTTCTTTCGCAGTGGCCACAACTACCTGGACAAAAAGTATCTTATTCAGATCAATTTGAGCAGTTTCGCTTCAGATATTTCTGACAACTCTCCGATCAAGGTTCGACAGGGTTGTGCATTGGCTTATGGTTGATGTTCCAAAAAAAACACAGCTGTTCAGTTCACGCCAGTTGTCGTCGTTGAAACTCATCATTTCAAATAAGCCTGATGGAGAGATACCATATAACGTGATATTGCCGTTGACAGACGATTCAGAGCCATGCACTTTCTTCGTTTCCGATCCTAAAGAATTCTCATTGCAGTTCGATCTGTTTCCGACATTTGGGACAAAAATACTTGGACGAAGCGTTGTGCTTTCATCGCAATTCATGGACAATGGCGAATTATCGGACAGCGAAAACCGGCAAATGGTTGTTCCGCTTTTCGATTCATATCTCAGAGTTGTTGGCGAACTGAAGTTTTCTGTTACGACGGTCAACGCGTTCATTCACCCCAGAATGCAAATTGGCGGGAACGTGGAAACATACTGGAAATCAACAACTGTAATCATTTTCCGTGATATTTTCCTTTCTTATTCCAAACTACAGGTTGTGAACAATGGACCAAAGGGCCATGCAGAATCCGGAATCCAATCTCTCATTACAGCATCTTCTTTGGCCCATGAATACATAAACGTTGCCGTTCAAGTGACGAAGGACGGTGTTCCTGTTGTGTATCCGTCATGGTTCTTGAATGTGAACGACGAAGCCAGCGGGTTTGGTTTGGCCTTGAACATTTCGGCTCTTAATTACCTGGACGCGTTAAAAATTTTCAACGCAAGATTCAGTGCAGATAAGGCTATGCAGACCGATATTGGATCTGTAGAGACTACCGGTTTAGGTGCTGTCATATACGACTCATTTCTTACTTTGGAGGAGGTTTTGAAGGTTTGTCAGAATGCGGTTGGAAACTTTCGTGACCAACGAACAGAACACTCGAAAATCGGTTGGTTTGAGCATTGAGCTGAAGTACCCCACTCGAAGCGAGCGGGAGTTCTTGAACATTCATCAACTTCCTCCAATCAACAAATTTCTTGACCATGTTCTTCAAACAGTGTATGATGATTCGTCGAGCCGGTCTTTGATATTTTCGTCTATGAATCCCCTGGTGTGTGTGGCGATGAATTGGAAGCAGCCGAACTTTGGAGTATTTTTCAAGACTAGTTGCGGAATTCGAGATCCAAATGAGACTGGTTGGAAAGAAACTGATCGACGGTGTGGCAGCATCAAAGAAGCTATTCGATTCTCAAAGAGAAGCCATTTCTTGGGGGTTCTTTGCAAAGCAACACCATTGGTTTGTGCAAATTTTCTTTTCTTTGTTTCCAGAACTTAGTTTTGGTTTTTCGTAACGGTAGATTCAAGTTCCGGCACTGATTTCCACGATAAAGCAGAGCGGACTGATGCTGGTGTCTTTCGGAGAAGATAACAAGAATGAAAAAAATGTGCTTATTCAAGAAACAAGTGGAGTCGATGGAGTTATGATAGAGCATGTTTTGAAAGTGTCTGTTGAATCTCGGGCTCAATAAAATTTATGGATTTTTCCTCCTCTTCAACCGATTCACAGGAATTTGTGGTGTCATCAAATGTTGATTTTTTCAATACATTTTTAAGTTGTTTTTTTTTTTTTTTTTGGTTTTCCTTTCAGAAAAACCTTGCCAAGGACCGCGACTGGATTTCTTTAATAACAGCGCAGTTTCTCGCCAGATCGCCGAGGGATTTGGGCTGAGGCTTCACATTGTGCCAGTGGTTAGTGATTCTCGGTTTTCCAGGGTTTAGTTTTTAGCTTCGGGAAGAGCGAAGACAATTGGTTCAAAGAGTGACCATTTATTGCTATGTTTCTCAGGGCTAGAGTATTTGTCACGGTGGCCGGCTCATTATTGTCGCTGTAACTGGATGGATTCTGGCGAACTTCCTGGAACACCAATCAGGCATAGTTACTCTCGCACGAATCCCGCCACGCTCTCCACAGGCTCTCGCCCAAACACCGGGGCAGGGGATATCGGACCAAGCCGCAGCCACTCGCAAAACAGGTAAAAGCACTCTAGTTGTTTAATGGGGGCACACGCGGTGGAGATCCGTGCAACACGCGCCCAGCGCAGGGTGCGAGATGCATAGCACCATCTGCTGCCCTCTCGCCCACGCCCGCCCCGCCCCGCGCCCTACCCTGCCCTGCCCTGCTCTGCCCTCACGCGAGAGTCTGTGCCCGTTCCTTCTCCTTCCTCCGCCGTCAAAAGTTGAAAACACCAATCACAATTTGGCTCCAATCCCCGTCGCCCTCAACTCCCCCTCCCAGCATGTCGTCCGCGGTGCAGCCGCCCCCGCCAGCCGCCACCCGGGGGGGAACCGACGCCGCCCACACCCCGCGAGCTCCCACCTCCGCCGCGACCGCTCAGCTGAATCCCTCCTTGTCCCGCCGGTCACTTTCTGCCAGAGGTGGCGATGAAGGTGCGCTACATTCTTCTGCTTCCTGCGATCCTACTCAGTAGCTTGCGCCACCGCTTCCAACCTCGCTTCCAAGTGCTAATACCCCTTCGTCCACCAATCTCCCAGAGCGTGTTGGCCGGAAGTTCTTTGTCAATCCGTTGCCCTCCGACGTTTTTGTCAACTACGATCCTCCCGTTGTTGGCCCCGTCTGGATCAGAACGAATCCTATGTTCTCGTTCATCTTTCATCCGTACTTGGTACTGCTTCGCGTTCTTCATCGCTCAAAGCAGCCGGCGCCAGGAGTAATACCTTTTGTGGACAACACTGTTCGCACTGCACGATATACTGTCCTCAGCTTCATCCCATCACAGCTGGTCGTTCAGTTTTCGAAGGTTGCGAATATATACTTCTTCGTGGTGTCGATGCTTCAGGTTTTGTACTTGATTCTGAAAATTTTTCTGTCTTGGTTCCCTTTCTAATTTAAAAATGAATGAAAAAATGCACTATGCAGATCGTCCCAAACGTCAGTCCTACCGGAAAGTTCACAACCATTTTCCCATTATCCTTCTTTATTATTGTCTCCATGATTAAAGAGGGTTACGATGACTACTTTCGCCACAAGCAAGATTCCGCTGAAAACAGCAGCCCAATCCAACGTTTGGTCGTAACATCAGGCGCAACTTCGCGGTCACATCGTTCCAGTCTGATGGGTCGGAAGTTGTCGTTTAAGGCCGATGCCGAAGCTGCAAGTGGCCGAAATACGAACGTTGTCGAACTGCAATCACTCAATTCAATTGCATTTCACAGTACCTCTACAGGATCTTGGGAAAATGCTTCGTGTAAGGAAATTCGCGTTGGTGATATCATTCGAGTGCGAGATCGAGAGTTCATTCCTGCTGACATTGTCGTGTTGTATTCATCCAACGAAGATGGCATTTGCTTTATAGAAACTTCGAATTTGGATGGCGAAACAAACTTGAAGCAGCGGCAAGCGCTGAAAGCAACTTTTGATGCCATCCATGATGTTAATGGGCTTGCAAACTATCATGGTAAAGTTCCTGGACTCGTTTTGATGGTGTGATGGTTAACGGTACCCTTCCAGCGATGATGCATACGGAGAGCCCGTCTGGTGATTTGTACAACTTTGATGGTTACCTTGTTGATGCAGCAAATGTTCGCTTTCCACTTTCAACTAATCAATTCTTACAACGTGGAGCAACTCTGAGAAACACAAAGGAAATCTATGGTGTAGCTGTATATACCGGGGAAGAAAGCAAGATCCGAATGAACTCTTTTGTCCCGCCCAATTCGAAAGTCTCGCATCTTGGCGCAGTGACAAACAAAGTCATTCTTTTCATTTTGGGGCTCTTGCTTGTATTCTGCGCGCTGGGACTGATGGCGTACATCCTGTGGGATTCTCGCGACCGTGCCCAAGACGGTATTTTGAAGCATTGGTACTTGATTGGAGATTCCGGATACTCGCTGGTGTTCTTCACCTTTCTCATCCTGTTCAATGCGTTCATTCCAATTTCTTTGTATGTTACAATGGAAGTGGTCAAAATTGTGCAGGTGTACTTCATGGTCAACGACTTAGCGATGTATGATGAAGAGCGGGATATTCCCGCACAGGCCAACACAAGTGCGTTGAATGAAGATTTGGGACAAGTGCAATACGTTTTCAGTGACAAAACGGGCACCCTGTAAGTTTTTCATTCAACCTTTTTCCGCTTTTAATTTGCGACTGCAGCACAGAGAACGTTATGGAATTTAGGCTGTTCAGTGTTGCTGGGCAAGCATTTAAGCATCCGTCAGTCGGCCGACGTAATGATGCAGCAGATGCCACAGTTCTGATCCAGGATCTTTCTTCTGCAAGAGCGCAGGGATATCGTTTGAACCCTTTCCGACAGCAGTGCTTTGATTTCTTATTGGCTATGGCTCTTTGTCATTCTGCGATTCCTGACTTATCTCAAGCTCGAATTGATAATGACATGCCACCATTCAATTCCGAAGAACGAGTGCCTAACAATCACACGCAAAATGCAATTGTTTACCAATCTTCATCTGCGGACGAAGTTGCAATTGTGAATGCTGCTCGAGACCTGACCTTTTTGTATAAAAATCGAACTCCCACCTCTGTAGTGTTGAACATATTGAACGAACCTACTGACACGGAATTCGAGTTGCTGAATATTCTGGAATTCACCAGTGACAGGAAGCGAATGTCGACTATTTACAAGTATCCGGATGGTCGTATAATGCTTCTGGTGAAAGGCGCAGACAACGTGATTTTAGAGCGAATCTCGTCCGCTCCGTTAAATGAAGATCAGTTCCGTATTAAAGCCAGCATCTTGCAAGATGTCGGCGCCTTCGCAACCGAAGGGTTACGGACCTTGCTGTATGCGTATCGCGAACTGGACAGTTCATTCTATAACCAGTGGAATGTTCGGTACGCAGATGCGTTGGCCTCAATAACGAACCGAGTTGCGAATGTTTCTGCTGTTGCAGAGGAACTCGAGCGTGAACTTATTCTGTTGGGTGCGACTGCTATTGAAGACAAGTTGCAGGAAGGTGTTCCAGAGACTATTGAAACCTTACGCAAAGCCGGAATTCGCGTGTGGATGCTAACGGGTGACAAAACTGAGACTGCAGTCAATATTGGTAGAACCTGTAATCTCATCAAGAAAGAGACTCATGTCATGCTTCTGAATGATGAGACTTGTCCATTAGGCAAAGGCAAACCACTGGAAAGTGAAGTGGCGGCGATAAGTAATTGGGTTACTTCGACCACAGCGAACTTCAAACAGCTGAAGCTTCAAATGCCCAACTGCCACATTTTGGTTGCAGTGGAAGGGCGAATGTTGACGAAATTAGAGAAAATGGCGGCAAACAATCAGATTGGTGGAAATGAAGAAACTCCTACGTTCAAAAGTCTTCTGGATTTACTGATAGCGGCTGACAATGTTATTTGTTGTCGGTTTTCTCCATCTCAGAAGGCTCTTCTGGTGCGTCTGGTCAAATCACGATTAAGCAAGCAGCACCACACGAAGGGTGGAGCCTCTGAGCTTTTGGAAGAACTATCAGGGGGTGCTCCATCCGGTTGGAGCAAGCTGTGGTCGACCCTTATTTTGAAACCCAGGCCCTCTGGGGTCACATTGGCCATAGGAGATGGTGCAAATGATATTCCGATGTTGCTTTGTGCACACGTTGGAATCGGAATCACTGGACGCGAGGGGTTGGCGGCTTCTCGCGCGTCGGATTATTCCATCGCCAAGTTTAAATTTTTGCAGCCTCTGTTGTTTGTGCACGGTAGATGGTCATATGTTCGTATTTGTTTGTTTACTTTGGGTACTTTGTACAAGGTTTGTGTTTTGTTTTTTGGAAAAAAATTTAATTTTCTGCCGACAATCCTTGCAGAACATCACATTTTATGGCACTCAGTTAGTTTTTCAATTCTTCTGTGGTTATTCGGGCACATCTTTATATGAGCAGTGGACTCTCTCATTGAACAATGTATTGTTCACGTCTTTACCAGTTATGATTGTCGGGGTCTTTGAGAAAGACTTGAATCGATCCACACTGATGGCTGTGCCTGAATTGTACCGATATGGCCAAATGAATCGAGGTTTCAATTTCCGCGTGCAGCTACGGTGGTTGCTGCAGGGCTTTTTGCATGCCGCTTTGTCTGTAGTGCTGCCAGCGATTCTGTATGGCGGATTTTCGTGGACAGGCGGGAATCAAACATTCTCGACACCTCTTTTCTTTTATGCAAATACGCCAACTTGGGTTAAGGAGGTGTTTCAATCGGACGGATCTGGACCATATCAAGAATCTGCCCTTTATCCCTTGGGTACAATTTCTTACACGATCACTGTCTTGTTCTGCACAATCAAAGTCCTCTACGTTGAGTGCCATTACATAACCGGTATTCACCACTTCATCGGTTTGTTGACATTCTTTGTGTGGATCGCGTACCAGTTTGTGTATTCGTATGTATGGCAGCCGCATTCAGCATTTGGTCCGGACACGGCCTACGAGTACAGCGGATTGTATTACTCCCTAATTCACAGTCAAATACGCTTTTGGGGAGTAGTCATACTGTCTGTCGTTATCGGTTTGATTGTCGAAGACGTCAGTGTGAAGTTTTTGGAAATGCTGGGCCGAATGGTCCGATGGGGCGCAGGCGGCGGAAGAAAGTCGAAAATTGTCGTATTGGAAACTTCTGCAGAGCCGAGCAAGTTGAAAGATTCGGATCCGTTATCCCAGGAGGCGCGGATTGCCGCGTCGCATGCCGTTGGAGAGCATGACTGGGCTGATGAAGTGGAGTGGTGGCAGAGATGGGAGCAGCTCCGAATGCGACGTTATCGATGATGTCTGTGACACCATGATGCGCACTTGAGTTATCGTGTTTTTTGTTTTGTTTTTTTTTCTCCCCCATTGTTTGAAAATTGTTCAGTTTGTTTTTTTTTTCCTGACTTCTTTTTCTTTGTTTTTCTCTTTCTCCTTGCTTCTAGAAAATTAAAGGAAATTCGGTTTTACTCCTCCTCATTCTTTTCATCGTCGTCTTCCTCGACACCATCTTGCTGAGAATTCGTCGGCTTCAAATCTGCCAAAATATCTCCCCCGGCAGTCAACCACCAACTGTATTGCCCGGACCGAAGGTCGATATTCTGGCACCACCGCAAGAACACATGATCAGATGATTCGCTCGCATATAGGTCCGCGTTGATGAACTTTTCAACAAAAGGCTGGACGGAGGACTGTCATCAAACAGAAGAAAAATTAACAATAATCGACCAAAAAAGCAAAAAACGGAAAGCCGCATTCAACCGTGTAATGTTTGAAATCAATTTCGCGGCGAGTGGCGTGAAGCTGCTTATGCTGGGCGTTGTATGCAGTGAACAGGGGCTGTACAATGTGAAATGTCGTGAGAAATTGACAGTGCAAAAAAATTGTCGCATGCAATCGTACCTGTCGCAGCAACAAACCGATGCCTAGATTAAGAAAATACGGGTTTGGCTCAATTGGTTTGGAATCGAATCGAAAAAGAAAGAAATAAAAATACACGCCGAAAAAAAAAAATTAATAAAACAAAAACGCACGAACCTGGAACTTTCGGAACATTAATTTTAACATCTGCAAACGTTTTTGCAACCAGGGAGCTCGGAGTGGCAGTTCGAACCATCATGGCAGCAAGGCCTACCATTTTCCGAATTTGATGCAGCATAAAGCTCTGCCCAGACACATGAAGGCTGATCCATTCAACGCCATCCTCCCGGATATACGGATCGCACGCAGTAAACGACGATATATATCTGCCGGCACATTTTTCCTTGAACTTCACGCCAACAGTAAAATTATGGAAATTGTGTGTGCTTCCCAAATGTTCAGGGAAAACGGATACAGGCAACAAAACACTCACCCTTCATAGCATTTCAAAATATCTCGCAAATGAGCCAAATCTGATGGCTCCAGCCTGTGCTTGCAGATCTCTATGTAGTTTTCGCTATCTGTGGTCTCGGCCGACACTGGTAAGTCCGAATGAGGATACAATGCTTTGTAGGACTTTTTCAGAAAATATGTCGGCAGCGTGTACTCATACTGTCGCCCCCCGCAATGATTCTTTGCGTTGAATGAAGATGTGACTTGGAAAATATCTATCAAGGAAGTTCAAATGCCACCGAACAACTAAAGCGGAAGGCACACACCAAAAACTCTGATCTGCTCGGGAAGCTTGCTGTTGACAGCACTAACGATTTCAGGAATCGCCATCATCTTGAGTGAGATTACATTCCCCGCGGCATGTACGCCTTTGTCTGTTCGCGCACATCTGTTTAGGCCAACCTGCCAGACACGCAGTGGTGGTCAGAGAAGTGAATGTGGTGTTGCGGAAACCTTCTTTGCGTCGTTATTGGCTTCAGTCACGCATCCCGCAGCCACAAAAGCATCCATAAGTTCCTTTTCAATTGTGTTTTGTCCAGGATTCAGCTGGGATCCTTTGTATCCCGAGCCTCGGTAGCCAAAAAGCACAGCCATGCGCTGCTTTGGAAACTTTGCGGGCTTACCGCCGTCATCGTCAGCGGTGCAAGCAGCAGCACCAGTGGGTGAGTTCGGTGCGGGCGCGGAAGCATTCTGAGCTTCTGCGCTATCTTCGACAGGGATCGTCCGTACATGTTTCGCGTCGGGCAGTTCCGACGCATCATCGGGTGCGTCCGCGACATGACTTCGCTTTGTCATTTTCGTATTTGATTCAAACGGCTGTTTATTCTGCGCCGTCGCCCATCTTCCTCGGCAGAGAGAACGTGGGCGAGTCTCCTGGACGTTCGGAGCTACTTACTCAGCAGCGTCAGTTCCAGCACTGCCGCGGTACAGTGGCCACCACGATTTCATTGAGTCCGGAATCGGCTCGATCCACTCACGCCCTTCTCGCGCAAGCTGCTCTTTCCAGTACGCAACATGCTTTGGATCCTGTTGTTTTTTCACGACAGATTAGCAGTTGCATAACAAGAGCGAAAATCTCCGACATGGAATTCTTTCGCCCAAAGCATCGATGGAATCCAATTCTGAGGATAAATCAGCCTTTTCTGTGTGTCGGTTGCGTCGTAGGCGGTTTACGGTAATAAGATTGGCAGCTCGTCGGTTTTCCGATGCTCACCTCGTTGTTTGCGGAATATGCGAATCCGATTCCCGCAAGGCACAATATGCCAGTCTGAGTGATCACGGCGTTGAATCTGGCGTACTTAGGTTCGGGCCACCATCCACCGGTGTATCTGTATAGGAATGAACAAAAAGCGGTCGCAAGCGCAGCAATACGAGCACGTACGCCCAAACCCATCTTGGGTACGGATATCTTCCTCCGCCGCCCTGGTCGGGTGATAAGTGACTGTTAGTTCACCAAAGGAAGAATTCGTACAAACCATTTATTTGTTTTTTATTTAAATTTAATTATTTGTTGTTTTTTTTCTTGTCATTTTTGGTTTTGTGTTGGGCGTTTTGGGCTGGCTTCTGGAACGCAACAAGGCGAAAACCCGCCCACCGTGATGGAAGCCGCGCTACCTCTTCCTCCCGTGTCGAGCAATCCACCCGCCTTGGCTGGCGGCGGTGTCGCTGATGCCAGCACCAGCAGCGACGGGGTTTCCATCCAGGATTTGAGCGCGTTGCCGCGCGCCTCCCTGAACGAAGCCCAGACAGTCCCGCAACCGACATCCATCCAATCCACGGGCACACATGTTCCTGATACTCCACCAGCAGCGGTGCATCTCCCATTCGATGCCATCCCCATCAACAGAATTCTCCCGAATTCACGCGTAACCGCTCCCTTGATCTTGACACTGCCGAGTCCTGCAGTTGCCGCAATGAAGGCTGCCGCAGCGTTGAAGGAACATGATTCACTCAGATACGCTGCATTGAACCAAAAGTTAAAAGGCTCGAAATCGAAAGCTGCTCAAAGACTACAAAGCGTTCTGAATGGTATTTTGGATTCAAAGATTGTGCTTGTTCTCAAAGAATGCAAACCATCAAGGCCCTGCAATTTGTGCCAATGGCACACAAACTAAGTCCGTCCAAACTTGTGAGCCAATGGAAACTCTGCCACTTGCAAATTCACCGCACATTTCGCCGATCTACCTGGCAACCGACCCTCCTACAATAAAACGCCCGGACGCTTGGTCAAGACATTCGGCAGGCATGAAACACGCGAATATCATCCGACCCTCCGCAAGCGCTTCGGAAGATTCATTGTTTCCGTCCAAGCATATTATGCAGCGCACGAGACGCGATCTGGCAACATTTTGCAACCGGCGGCTTGAGCGACAGCAATTGAGCAAGGAAATCATACCCGATGGCCATCGAATACGTGAGGAGATTGCGGCTTCCAGCCTCGACGGAAAAGGTCACAGATCCAACGCTGCTGCTATTGCACAAGTGGACGAAAAAATGGCAGATGAGCTACTACTTTCCCTGGCAGAGTGTGAAGTTGAGGAAGCCTCATTGGAAGTTCTTGTTGAAATTACGAAATACATAGAGGCAAACCGTAAGATTTTTACATCAAGAATTGTGCGCTGACATTTTATTTACAGCCGTGGCTGTATGCGAGATTCTTTTTGATCGTGGCGGCATTGCAATCTTGATCTTTGTTCTGGAAAAATTCTGTGACAACCCACACATACAAGCGCGCGCTTGCAACATTTTGAAATTAATGGGGCAATCGAACGGTATATACAGGCATTCATAAATCTTGAGTAATGACCGACAACTACCAGCGTTAGCCTTGCGAGTCCTTTTTGAGCAGAATGCAATTGTTCAGATTCTGAAATCAGCAGACGTGATATATCGTGCAGGTGAACATGTGAAATTGTTCTCGATTTGCTTATTGAATTCCTAGGGTTTGATGCATCTTCAAAACGCAAAATTCAAGAGACTTCGCAGAAGGAAACGGGCCAATTATTGAAACCGGCAGTGCCGGCAGCCACTACTGACGCCGTAACAGCCACATCTGGAGACAGCCGTAACACAGCCGCTGTCTTTGCGCGCATCTGCGAGAGCAACTTCAGCCCGGACGCCACAGAAGCCTTGCTCGTGCAGAGTGATGTCGACACGCGTGGTATCGCGCGTCGTGCCTGCGCCGCCATCCGCGCCACGCACACCATGCTCGCAATGCGCGCGCTGCACCCGCGTAGCAGCGGCGAGAAGCGCGACGACGAAGACCTCGAGGACGTTGTTCGCGGAGTGGTCGCCGCAACGAAGCAGATGGTGCCGTGCGAAACGGTGCTGGTGCACATGGTTGATGGGGAAAACAACGCCTTATTCGGCTTCGACGTTGATCCCAACAAGTCGCAGATGGAAAAAAAGGTCGCCAGAGATCGAAAGTTCCCCTTGGACAGCGATGCGGCTGGAATTGCGGGATACGCTTGCAAATTGGGCAAGAGTGTAAACATAAAGCATTCTGCTGGAGAGAATCCGAAGTTCAGTATAAGCGTGGACGGACGTAACACGAATTCCGAGGTTTCGTCGCTCCTTTGCATTCCTATGCTGGACATGAACGGAAAAGTTCTCGGTGCTTTGGAAGTTATAAACAAACAACAGAGCCCGACAGTTGGAATTGGTTATTTCGACCATGCGGATCAGTTTCTGTTGAGGCACATGGCAAGTCAACTTGCCGATCTTATAAGCACCAAACAATTGAGCGAAAAACTTGTTCTGACGGAGAAGAAGCTCAATTCAATTATAACATGTGCTGAAATGCTTCAAAATTATACCAGTTTGGAGACTGCAATGTCCACCCGCATTCGCGATTTATTTTTGGCTGACCGCTGTGGTCTATTCCTTCATGACTCTGAATCATTGAAAGTGTACGTTCAAACAAACGAGAGTATCGCTGAAATCAAAGTGCCGGTTCATGCAGGAATTGCAGGACATACATTTCAGACTGGAGGTATGTCGGTTTTCTGGCGAAACTTCGATATTTTCATACACATGGACATCTAGAGATCGTCAATGTCGCGAACGCGCCTAAAGACCCAAGGTCAGAGGGCTTCATTATTCATTGCCTTATGACCGACCCATGGCTTTAGGTTCAATCCCAACGTGGACAGAGAAACCGGATACAACACTCACAGCCTATTGTCTGCGCCACTTCGCAACGAATCCGGAACAGAGACGTTTGGAGTCTTGCAAATGCTAAACAAAGCGTCAGGTCTATTCTCGTCAGAAGATGAACTTCTTATTAAGTATTTTGCTTCGCAAGGTAATTATTACACCCCTTTTTTGTGAAATGAAAAATTAACACCAAACACGTAACCAAAAAAAAAAAAAAATAGCCGCAACATCCATTCATCGCGCCAAGCTCTCGCAAGCTTGTACTTCTTTAATCCGCGGCACTGCAAACAGTGACCACTTCATATCGCTCCTGCTTGCAAAAGTGAAAAATATTGTGATAACGGTCGACGCGCAAGGTTGCGTTCGCAGCGTAAATCGGGCGATGGATCTCGGCATTGCAAACTTGGATGCATTCAGCAGCAGTGCGATGCGCGGGAAAGAACAGAAGATGCTGCGTGACCTGCTAGGGTCAGGGGCATCGGCCATGCGTCTCCTCGACGACGTTGATGCCGTTATGGCAGGCAACGACTGGTCCATGTCACGCACAGCCACAGACGTGCTTCTCAATATTGGTGGCGATAGTGCAACGGAGATGGTCGTTGATTACCAAGTTTTAGCCGCGCGCGAGGTCGACGTCCACACGGGAATAGAAACGAAACTGGGTTTGGTCATGATTGAAGACACCACTATTTCTAAAAGAGCGCTTCGATGTCTTGGCAGGTGAGAACTCGAAGTATTTTCGGTTTGTTATTTACTTCTTTCGAAGCTATATCACCCCAGAAGTGGCGAACCAAGTGGTTTCCGACGGTGGTGTGAAATTTTGTGGTCAAAGGACCAAGGCAACAATACTCCACGCACAGGTTCCGGAGTATGAAAATTTGTGCGAAACATTGGACAACGCTATCTTGATGACATGGTTGAACAATCTTATTGGCTGCTTGTCGAACGACGTAACACGACAAAGCGGTAAGTTAGTTTCAGCCTTTCAGTTATCAAACGAACTTTGTGCAGGTGTTCTGGACAAGTTCAACCAAGGAGGCGCAACAGCTGTCTTTGGGGCCAGCAAAGATCCCGAGCGAGGCTCTTACAATGCTTGTGAATGTGCGATGAAGGTTCTTACTGATGTACGGCAACTGAACACGCTAGTGACTGCGACAGGGAGACCGGGACTAACAGTGGCCATTGGCCTTAGTTCGGGAGTGGTAGGTTCATGTCCAGTGAAAAGAAAGGCCAAGCAAATTTTTTTCCCCCAGATCTTCTCCGCACTGGCAGGCACTGAACACCGAGTGGAGACAGTGACCAGTGGCGAAACGATCGGAGTGGCGAAGATGTTGCAGGAGCTCTGTTCGGTTTACAACTGCCCCATTATTGTGACGGAGGCCGTGTCGAAGGACGCCAATGCGGATTTCCACTTTCGCGAGTTGGACACCATCAAGCTGAAGGGGCGAGAAGCGGCCCCGCCCCGCACTGCCGAACCACTCAAGATCTTTTCGCTGTATGAACGAAAAAGCGGGGAGCGGTCCGATCAACTCACGGAGGCTCTGGAGTTGTACGCAAAGGGCCTGGTACTTCTTCGCAGGCGGCAGTTCAAAACTGCTCTGGAATTCTTCGAAAATGCTCTCTCGGTTTTCCCTGAAGATGGGCCAAGCAAGACTATGACTGAGCGCTGCAAAAGCTTCCTGGAGAAACCGCCACAAACATCCGATTGGGACGGAACTTTTCACGTATAAAAGAATCGTCAAAGTTCAAGAATCTTTCAGACAGAACCAAAAATAAAATAAATAACCAATTAAAAGCCAACGGAGAAAAAAACGGAAGAAAAAAATTGCAAAAACGAATCAAAGATAAAATAACGACGCAGGATCGACTTTAACACCACAAGACAGTTGCGGGACTTGCGAGTAGTTCCCCTGCCTCATCCACATGCGTAGCGAGCTTAGAAGCTGTTCGAAAGAAATCTGTGGAGCTTCCTGCAACGTGTGCAAAACTGCATAAGTCAGGGCACCGGAAGCCATTCCGTTAATTGCGGTATCGGCACTCGTTTGTTCGTCCATGCATCCACTTATAAGATATACGTGCTTCGGCCCTCCATATTGAGGATTGTTGAAGTTCTCAACCTTGTACCCGTCGGCTCCAACATCCGATTTTCCAGACAGCTGAGCTACAAAGGTCTTCGCCTCACTGAAAAGTCCCTTCGCGGCTTCCATAGAATTCAATCCATATCTCCCGTTTATCAGATTGTTTGCTTCAAGGGCGAGAGTCATTCCGCGTTTCACGAGTTCAACCGCATCCATTTTGCCGTTAGCGTCCGGACGGTATGTGAATGGAAGCTCGAGCATAGTGCCCGAGTGACAGCAGTCCATAAAGACGGTGAGTCGAGCGTCAGGCGGTAATGGCCAGACAAGCGCATGGTGCAGCTGTGTGCTAGTTATCTGGCCAGCGGTACGGAAATCCACAGGGCAGATTGTGTCATCTTTTTCGCCCCATGCGCGGCTGCCATCCAAGTCGGCAGTCTGACTACCGTGGCCTGAGTATGAAAAGAACAGTGAATCGCCGGGACGCGCGTCGTGCATCAACCAGCTGATGGCATTCAGGATATTTTGGTATGTCGGTTGGCGTGAGTAGTCTGGAGAATCGTCAGTCAAAACGAGGGTGTTGTCAGCGGGATAGCCGTAGCGCTGGATAAGAAAGCGACGCAGGTTGTTGGCGTCGTTGATGCAGCCGCCGAGTGCGTTCTGCGTTCCTTTGTAGTTGATTCCCACAAAGAGCGCTTTCTTGCGTCCTGACGAGTACGACGCAGCCGGGTGATACTGCGGAGTGGACTGCGGAGTGGCGTACTGGACTGGCATCTGCTGTGGCTGTGTTAGGTATTGCTGCTGAGTGCCGTAGGGGCTGGGAGGGGGCATTCGTGCATGCGTAGGTGGGGTCCATTGCGTCTCGCCGGTGGCTGTGTTTGCATAGAAGTAGCATCCGTACTGTTGGCTCCACTGGGTGGTCCAGCCTGGCGGCAGGGGTTGCAGGGGCAGGGCCGCGGCAGGATCGGCGGCGGGCTGATAGGAGTAGGCGGGATGCTGCTGCTGCTGCTGCTGCTGGCCGGGGAACACGGACCCCACGAGCTTGTCCAGGAACTGCGCCATCGGGGCGTCTAACGGATCGTTTGAAAGCAACTGTTCTGTTTCTGGCGCCGGCCAATAGTAATGCGCAGATAGGGTTCGACTAGGTGTGATTTTGTCTATTTCTCATCAGCCACGTCTACCTTGCGCTTCTTCCTGCCAGCGCCATTGTCGCTGTTTTTCACATTGATGCTGCCAGAACCATCGAGGCTGCCGATGGCCTGTGCAGCCTCCTGGTGAATTGCATTCCACCGTCGCCACCACGCATCCACTCTCTCCCGCGTTTTTTCCGCCGTTTCGCCTTGCTCGCGCCAGAATTGCGCTGCCCGCTCTTGATCCACTGCTCGCAATTGTTGCGCAGTTGCTGGCGTGTCTGCTGCAGTTTTGTCCGTCGAGCCCATCACAGCCGTCAAATCCGGCGGCGGTAGGTCTCCCAGCTCTTGTTGAACCCGTTGCTGCCTTCCAACAAACGGAACGCCTACAACGTCAATGCCACAGACTCGCGCTGCAACCAGTGAAGCCTCGTGCCGTAACAAGCTGAGATGAACGATTCTCTTGATTCCTGCCGCCGCAAGCAGCTGGAAACACTCAGTACACGGTGGCGCGGTGATGTAGCATGTCGCGCCAACGATCGACTTGTTCGCAGCACTAGTAGTACCTTTGTTGCGGTTGGCTGCAACGCGGCATATGCAAAGGGCCTCTGCGTGAATTTCGGGGCATTTTTTTTCAACAGGGTTGTACATGATGGGAGTATTGTTTGCATATGTAATGATGCGCGCGCGAGGATTCGGTTGTGGTGATGACGATAGCAACGGCTCAGCCGCCGCCCGCGGAGAAGTGGGATCTTGTTCGGGCGCGACTATGATTGCAGCCATGTGTCCTTTGCGCGAATATGAGTGCCTGCATAGAATGGTGCACCAGATGAGGAAGTTTTCGTCCTCGGTGAGCTGAGGATCGAAGATGTAGTCGGGCAGAGGCAGTGGTTCGTCAAGGATCATTCTTACTTTTTATTTTATTATTTCACTTTTTTATTTTTTTTCTGCTTTGATATTTCCCCGAGGGACTTTGCAGCAGCGATTCTAAGGCTGAATGAAATGCATGTGCAATGCACGCTGCAACTTCTTCGTTCGTTGCGCTTGCTGGCTGGAAGTGACGAAACAGACATCGGAAACTTAAAGCAAAAAGCGGCGTCCTTCACGCGTCCTCGTAAATACTACGCTTGCAAGAAATGACAAGTGATGCGAAGTCTGGTGAGGTTTTGGAACGAGATTCAGCACGAAAATGTCCGACACGCCGCACTCTCATCCGCCCCCACCTCCGCCCCCGTTTGGCCAGCGGTCGTTCTCCGACACCGAGCGCGTTCACATATCCTCCACATTGCGGAAAGCCGTTGGGCCCGAATTCCTCGCCCAGCGTGCCGGGCCTGGCGGATGTGCTTAGTGTCTCCTGAGAACGCAGCTAAATACTTGTCCATCTAGCCCGCCTTGTATACATACCCGGCAGCCGTGCCATATCCCTTGCGAATGATATCTTTGGATTCGACGGATGGTCCCATTCCATCGTGAACTCTGAGATTGACTTCGTGAGTGCTTCACCGTTCGCGTTGATCCCCCTATCCCTCTTTGAAACATTACGTTGATCGTCGCGGTGTCCTTGTGTACAGTGCGATACTTCGCGCGACGGTCTCGTCAGTGTTGGCATATCCACCACTGTTCGTGTAACTTTGAAAGACGGCACCAGCCACGAGGTGATTTGTTGAGTTTTAGCATTTTCTGGAATTCATAACGGTTCTGCAGGATGTAGGCTACGGATCAATCGAGAATGCGCGTTCTAAAGGAATGGCTTTTGACAAGGCTCGTGACATTTGCTTGTCGCAATGGAATTTACAGTTTCGAAGGCAAAAAAGGAGTCAGTCACGGACGGCATAAAACGGGCTCTCCGAAGTTTCGGTAACGTGCTGGGGAACTGCACGTACAATACGGAACTTACGCAGCGAATCATCAAAATGCGAAAGATGCCGGTACATGATTCTGCACATTCAAAACCAATACCAAACTGAACTCCTAAAAGCAACCGCCCATTGACACGAGCAACTTGTACCGCGGTGAAGAGTTTCTCACCGGGTCCCCGAAAACATTCGACGGAGTTACCGAACCGAAAGCAAACGCGTCGAAGCCTACAGGATCGCATCCACCGTCAATAACCCATGCGGCTTCCAATGCAGACAAATTAGATGATGGTAACCAAAATTCACTGCGAAGACGTTTCTGATGCTTTAGTTAGTTTCTTGCAAGTTTGACGATAGTGGTAATCATGTGGTTCTTGAAGCATCAACATTCTGAAGATCCTCCAGAGTTCGATTCCATGTTGTTTTGCGGAGACTTGGAGGCGATAGATCCTGCGTACCTAACGTAGCAACCGGATTTCAATCTGTTTCAATTGACTTTGATTTGCCAGTGCCGTTCCGGGAACAGCTAACTCTACAGATACCCACACAACTGGAGCAGCGACAAATGCGATAACACCAAGGCAGCAGAGCGCATCGGCAAATCCAACGACGACAACTCCTACAACATCTGTAATCAATACAGTTGCGGACCAATCGCGACAAAATCACACACATACCCATAATACAAGCTATCCCACATATCAGCATAATGCATCTCGAGCGCAGCACCATAATCAAAAGCAATTAACCGATCCAAACGTTGCATCTGGGTGGACAAGCGCAACCACAAAAAACTTTGCCAATCGAGGTGAAGTAAGTAAGGCAGTGCCAGTACATACGTTAGGATTGCCGCTGTTGAAACGTGAAGACCCGCAATCAATGGGGCCCCCTATTTGCTCAGACACAGTGACAAAGCCTGCGGATATGCATGGTCAAAATCCAGCTGCACCACATCCCTTTGGCGGTATCGGTACGCATGTTGGTGGTAGTGCCGTGGGCGGGGGTACATTTTCAGGAGCACAAGCGACTCGGGCAACAACTAATTCTGCACCGCTTGCCAGCGTCCATGGTGGCGCAGGCGGGGCCGGCACGCAACATTTCAAGCGCAGAATTTCAGGGTAGGTCTAAATTTTCAATATCACAACATTTACGGTGATAAAACAGAGGCGAAGACAACAAGCAGTTTACAGCGGGAAACAAAGACCAACAGCGGCCAACATCGACACGACCAATAGAGGTAGGCGCAGCGACGGGAGTTGGGATAGAAAGTCCCCCTGTGGCGGCCACTGGATACCAGTATGCGAGCGTGCATGTGAAGAAACAGAGGACATGACAAATCAGCAAAAAGACGCAAAAAAAAAAAAAAAAAAAAAGCAGGATGCTGGAATCCGATGCCGGCGTAACAAACCCCTCGCCCAGTGCATCTGAGATCCCATCGCAGTTGCCGTCCCACGTTTCGACGGTTGCTCCCGCCGAAAACCCCACTGAGTCATGGCTTACTGCCATGGCCGGTGGTTTATCTCCAGCGGCTGGTCCTTATGTCCAGGTCTTGTCCCCTGGCGATACCAACTACAACAACATATCCAGGCCGTCTCGCGCAGGTTGCCCATACTTCTTCTTCCATCTCGTCGGCTAACAAAGGGGGTGAATCGCCTATTGTATAGAGGGCAACTCTCGGACAACCAGTATCGCGCACACGAATTCGAGTAGTACGGCTTTCGCCGCAGCCATGGGGCGTGCAAATCCGGAAGCTCTGGCGGCTGCCGTGAAGACAAAGGATGAGATCGCCCAGATAAAAGCATCTTTCAAATCGCGAAAGAAGGCCGCCGCCGTCGCAGGATTTTACGAAAGGCAAAATCATCTCATCGAAGTGCTGTTGGAACCCGTCGGCACAGTTGCCAATGACGATGAGCACGAAAAACTGTTGAAGGTTCGCTTTTTTTTTTTTTGATAGTTTCTTTTTTCCCTTTATCTCCTTTTTTTGATTACTTGAGAAATTGTTGATTTTTTTGCACTGAAGGTTAAGATTGCGATATATGGATCCCTCCTTGCAAACCTCTTACTTTTTTGCCTGCAATTGTTTGCTGCCGTCTCATCAAGCTCATTATCTCTCTTTGCCACAATGGCCGATTCTTTCATGGATCTTATGTCCAATCTGGTGCTTGTGTTCGCGAACTTGACTGCTGCAAAGCGAAACCTGCAGCGATATCCTGCCGGAAAAAAGCGATTCGAAACTGCCGGAATCGTTGGTTGGTTTACTGTCCGATCTTCTTACCTGATCCATGTCAAAAGTGTTTAGTTGCGCAATGGGCGCGTTGTCTGTTCAACTGATAACTGAAAGTGCAAAGGCTTTGGCGGCGGGCAGCCACGATACTGATTTGACTGTTAGTAACATTTCTTCAATCTGTGTTGCCGTTGGTAAGTGCCTGTTCTTCTTTTCTTTGAATGCAACTTCTGATGGCATTTTATTCCCAATACGAAGCTGTCAAAGCCTGCTTGTTTGTGTACTGCGCGTCTTTACGAAAATATCCGTCGGCCAATGTTCTGGCTCAAGACCATCGCAACGACATTATTCTGAATACTACTGGAATTGCCCTCTCGATCTTAGGGCAGAAAGTTCTGTGGTGGGTGGATCCAATGGGTGGAATCCTGATTGCATTGTGGATTTTGTTCAACTGGGGATCAACGGCCGTTGGTTGGTTCATCTTTCCTCTTTTTTTTTTGTCTCTGACCTTGAACTCCACAGAACACATTCAAAAGTTCATCGGGGAAACAGCTTCACCATTATTTTTGAATCGAATCACGTACATTGCGATGACCCACCACCCAGAGATCCTTCAGGTTGACACCGTTCGAGCGTATTCTTCAGGAGCAGGCTACTTTGTGGAGGTTGACATCGTAATGGACCCTTCGACCCCGTTGCAAAGGTCACATGATGTCGGCGAGGCGTTGCAGGTGAAGATCGAGTCGATAGAAGATGTTGAACGAGCGTTTGTGCATATTGATTACGAGTCCTTGCATACACCGGAGCACCCTTGCTGAATAGCTCGCGCTTTTCGTAAATCCTTAATAAATTTGGTTAATGCTGCAAGCGAAAGTGTAGCAATGCAGCATATGACGGAAAACTGTGAGGCAATTTATTGTGAAAACAAATTACCGATTCAAATTTCGAAATTCCTCTGCGGCAGCCACAGCCTCTTCCTCCACTGCTCGCATCGCATCAACGACCTCGAGGGGCAGCGCGGCCTTGCGCTTGGCGACGTGGTCGAACGCGACGATGCGCGCGGTGCCGGTCGCGACGACAACGAGGCCGGCGGCGGCGGCAGCGCTCAGGCGCGTGCTGACGCACAGATACTCTTGCTCGAACGCGTGGGTGGCGATGCGGTCGGGCGGCGTGCGCGCGGCGAGCACCAGCGTGTCGGGGTACCGCAGTTGGCGTGCGCGGCGCAGCAGTGCGTCCTCGTCGGCACCGCCATTATCGCCCTCGCGGCCGTCCGCGTCGTTGTCGTCGACGATGCGTATGGTGGCGCTGTGCAGGATGCGCCCCACGCCCTTGCCGTGGATGAAGGCGTCGCGCGTGGCGGGCGATAGGCGCGGCGAAATGAGGTCGCGGAAGTACGCCAGGCGCGCAGACTCAAAGTGGCGGTAGAGCGCCGTCGCGCTGACACTGCCACTGGCATCCATGTCACCCCATTGGACGGGAAGATGAATCCGCAGTGGGAACTTCAGGAGCCTCGGATTCATCATTTGAGGTTTGTTTTTTTTTTTAATATTTACTTTTCAAAACGACAAGCTTTTAACCACTTCTTCGCCCAGTTTTGGGCAGATTTGCAAGCTGAATAGTCATCAACATTTACGTATCGTCAGTGTTTCTCTGCGCGCCGTTGTCGCGACCTTCGGCATCAAAATATTCTAGGAGCGCATGAACAACCTCCAGGCGATTGTTCGTGCTAGCGCGTTTGATACCGATGGCAACATACCTCATTTCGGGCTGCCACACACGCAGAAAGATTTTGACGATATCGACCATGCCGCGACCACATGCATCACAGAATAAGCTCATAATGGAGAACGTTCCGGGGTTTGTCGCAAGTTGAAGAGGTAGCAGCAAGGCAACGACGTCGGTATGCCCGCGCGCGATAGCCGGTGCCAACGGCAAATCGCTTCTCTCGTCCAGACAGTGGATACGCGCATCGGCTACCAACAGACGCACAACTGCCGCGTGCCCATTTGCGGAAGCCAGACGCAGAGCGGTATTAACTGCACGCACATCGACTGCGCCATTGGTGTGGTGTGGTGGTGTGGTGAGATCAGACGCATTTGGAGTAGCGGTTACGGCTGGACTATATTGCAAAATCATGTCAACTATATCGGCGTGGCCAAATTCGGCTGCAAGGCGCAAAGCTTCCCAATTGCCCAAGGATGGATCGCAGCGGGAATCTTTGAGCAGAAGAGAGAAAACATCGGTACGTCCCACATGCGCCGCGACGATCATGCAATCATCTGGGGGACGCACCAAAGGATGTCGCAGCAGTATTTCGACAACTTGCGTGTGACCGTTCATACCTGCAAGCAACAGCGCCTTGTTGTCATCGACCGAAGGATCGACGCGATTATCGGAAAGAAGGAAGCTTACAAGGTCAGTGTGGCCAGCTGACGCGGTGATTTGGATGGCGTGGTTGTTGTCGTCACTGGGGTCCACTCTTGGTTCATTTTCGAGCAGGTACTTTGCAGCATCATTATAACCGAGCCAGCAGGACCATCGGAAGGGACGATTGGCATTGCACGCGATGTCGAAATAGCTGGCGTGATGCAGAGTTTGAATGAGATGCAGCGCGACTTCCTGAGAATCGAGCTTCCACCGCCGATTGTTGAAAAGATCCTTGGCCCTGTCAAGCATGGCGTCCGTGTGCGGCCATCTGTCGGCCATCAGTAGTTCGCCATAAACAGCGACCTGGTAGTGGAACGGAAGAGTACGAAAGTCGTCCAACACGATGCCCGCGCTGTCGACAAATTCCCAAATACAGGAGCAGGCGGCGTTGGGGCGGGCTGGCTGGCGACTGTGGGTGCAGCCGGATCGCAGCAGGAAGGAGCGCAGCTGGAACAGGAAATGGCACCGCGCGAAGACTGGGTCGGCGAGGATGGCGCTCGCGAAGGCGCGACAGACATGGGCGCAGCGACGCAGCAGCGTGGGCTCGACGGGGAGATAGCGCAGGATCAGGCGCAGGGTCTCTGGCGGGGGCAGCGGGTGCATGACGACGGGCGGCGCGGGTGTGGCTGGGTTTGAGGCAGATGCTGGACAGACGCGAATTCAGAGGCATTGTGGGCGGCACGGCGGCGTTGCGGACGTCGACGCATACGTAAGCATACGCACGCGCGCACGCACGCACGCACGTACTGCGGCATTGTCCGCACTGCGCGCCCGTGACGCCAGGCAACAAACTCGCAAGCCGCACGCACTCGCACGCACGCACTCGCACTCGCACCAGCGCGCTTGCTCCAAACAAGAACAAACCAAATGGCCGGCGGCAAGCGCAAAAAGGCACAGCCGCGCCCCGCCAATCCGCCGCCACCACAGCCCCAGGTCGTACCGCCGTCGCCTCCGTCCGCTGTTGCGGAGTCTCCCTCGGTCCGTTCTGCCAGCGTCAAAGGCAGGAGTTCGTCGCAAGAGCAGCAACAACAGCAACAGCACAACGCCAGCATCACCGTCCATCCCGCCGATTCCTATCCCGACGCTGAATTAGAGCCCAAATTGCCCCGCCATAATGCAATCAGCTCAAAAGAAGATGAAAAACCCCCAGCCATTGGTGAGGAACCTTATCGTCCATTCCCCCTCCAATTTTCTTAATCTATTTTAATAATATTATTTCTATCTGATGTCGCTGCACTGCTATTTCCCCGATTTGAATTCGCGCCGCAGAAAGAGAAACTGTCGTGACTTCTACCGTCGAAACGGATACCGACGTCACCTCGGAAACGTCTGAGAGCAGCAGTGAAACATCCAGCAGCAGCGAAGCGGGCAGCGATTCTCTGCATTCTGTCCCACAAATCGACCGCTTACCTGTAGAAAGTCTTACTGATTCGGACGCGGATTCAAGCTTAGAAAATGATTCAGTCGAAGCAAGCGACGAAGAGGACGTTGAACCTTACCAACAACGCGTTAGTGAAGAATCCCCCGAAAGTGACGACGACAACAGTGAAGATGACCTTGATGCTGAAGATGAAGATGAAGATGAAGGTGCGGAAAACGAGGAGTTGCAGGTTGTAGATGAAGAGGAGGAAGTCAGCGAAGATGAACATGAGGACGATGAGGACGAAGAGGAAGACATCGAAGATGATGACGACGACGAAGAACAAGAAGACAACGAAGAAGATGACGAAGACGAAGTGGAGGACTCCGTTGACAACAATAGTTTTGGAGAATGTGCTCCGCCTGAAATATTTTCGGACCATCTTGATGCTTCTTCAACTTCACAACAACAACACGATGATGGGGATGTATCTGGAATCGATGAAATCACAGAAAAGTCCCATCAGGAATATCGTGAACAAGTCGTTTCTATGAATCTTGGTTCGCGTTTATCCAAAGTAGACTTGCGATCAGAGTCAATAGCGACAGCCTCGGCAAAAGGCGCCGCAAATTCGTCGTTGGATGCTTTGAACGAGGCTAGCTCTGAAGACGACGATAGCATCGAAAATAGCATCGAAAATAGCGTCGAAAATGTTGGCCATGGTGTTGACCAATTTGACAACCTCGAAAATTCTTCCATCGTAAAAGTCGAAAGTTTCGACGGTGGCGTTATCTCTCTCTCGCAGTTTGAATCCTCATCTGTAGTTAGCACATTGTCCAGCAGACTATCTTCAAAGAATGCTGTTGGTGAACCTGAAATTGTCCAAAATGCTTCAGAAGAAGAGCAAGATGGTAAGGGAGATGAAAGCAGCTCTGTGGTGCTAGCTTCCGTCTCTGGCAACGAAATTGGGCTGTTGACCGAGCAGAATGCCGATTTTCCGGCGCGTGACTATCTGCCATATCTGAACGCTGAGAGTTGGAATTCCATTCTTTTCCACCTCACCGACGATAAAGATTACGTGGTTCTGGCAAATTTGTGCAAAGGGCTGCGTTCTCTTTTGCTGAATCCTTCAATTGTTGCCAATTGGCTGTTGAAAAGGTACTTAGTTTATCCTGCAAGTGTCTGTTTTGATTTGGTGAATCAGATCGACGCACTATCTTGTACTATTCGACACATACCGAACATATTCGCGATTAATGACCCCAAATGTGATCCAAACTCTCATCAGCCAGGGTGCCCATATTCCACGTTATTTGACTGCATTAATCGCACGTGAACACCCAAATGTTATCGTAGGCGAAGTTTCAAATTTGCCTAAAGCTTTCTCGGGTGCTATCGAATTAATTGTGTGGACTGGAAAGAGCATATATGGAGATATGTTCGGTTTCGATGCGGAGACCGCTGTGAATGCGACGTTAGCACCGGGGCAAGAGGCACCCGAAGTTATCAATGCAAAAATTGCGCAATATCGCAGGGTTTTAGGGTGGGTGTATGATTCGGTTGTTGAAGAGCGAGCAAAGGAAAACGATGTGTCAAACGACGACTTTGTAAATATCACTGCGATTCGGCGGACGATCACTGATGGCGATGCATTTTTACATCTGCTTAAGTTGTATAAGCAAACTTTTGTGGGGGACGAAGTTGTTCTCCCGGATACATCGAGTAAAGGAAAATTGATTCCAGTTGAACAAAGGAAGACGATGATCACGAAAATATCGTTGAGTGAACAGGAGAAGGAGAGGAATAGGATTTCAGCTGCCGTTCGGGAACTGAGTAATATCTACCGATTTGTTCCCGGCTTGGTTTGGGAACTGCTAGAAAGTCAATGGCTGCCTGTTGATTTATTCGAAAGGGACGTTGAATTGGCGTGGTTCCTTTTTCGACATGCTGGGCCAGCGAAGGATAAAGTTGCTCCAGAGCCAGGAGGAAAGGATGAACTCGCCTATAGGGTAAAAAAAGTTGCATAGTCAGAGTTAGTAATCGGCCTTTGCAGACTTTATTGGGATATAGGGTCCACACATCAACAAGTGCAACTTCTCCTGGCCATATAGACACAGTCTCTTTTGCGTCAATCAATAAGTTGATTGCGCTGCGGTATATTTCGCTGACAGATGATGTCTTGGCCCGATTGCTGCGAAAGTTCACCAATCAGACTACCGTGGATCGACTCTTGCGATTTGTTCCATCATCAAGACTACAGCAGCTAGGCGAGGGCTTGTTGACGGAATGCTTCGAAAAGGAAATGCTCGAAAAGGCTCTGAGTTCTGGATACATCAGCAAGCCGATTCAGCAAGCAGAGATGCTTGTAAAGATATTTATCTTAGACAAGGACTCAATTGCTCGGGCTTTCATGGGACCACCCCGTGACTGGGACAATTGGGCTCCGCCTCCAGCTCCACAAGCCACATGCACTCACGTGCAATCGCCTCCACTGAACAAAGCCGAAGGACTCTTTCAATTGGATCTGGGAATGCTAACGCGCCAAGCGCAAGCCTGTGGTGGGCTTCCTTGGGTGTCGTGGCAGTGGGTTATTCAACATCTGGGGCCTCATCACCCTGTCGCAAGTGCGTGTCTGCACGATTGTGCTGTCCGGTCGTTCAAGGACCAGGCACCACTGAATCCAGGCGATCCCGATGCTATATCGTTTCCTCGCAAGGAAGCAGACGCAAGCGTGAAAGCGATGCTGGCCCTCGGGGTGCGAACATCCTTGGCCACAGTGTCGACGTCCATACGGAAGGCATTATATGAAATTGAAGTTGCCACTTTGAGTGGCGAGGCCGCAGCAGTGATGAGAACGCAGGCTGCCGCGCTCAAAGGAAAGAAAGGAAAGATTGCAGCAGGCGTCGCGGCCGCAGCTTCTTTGGCTGGTGCGAACGCGATTAGTAGACGTTATATATACATAATGATGGGAATTGAGAAGAGACTTTTGTCAACGGGATCAGATGAGGCGTTACCAGGAACCAGCAGTTCCAACAGTCCCAAGTTGTCGGATGCAAAAAGTGTTTTGTCCAGCGGGGAGGCCAGCAAGAGTAGCAAAAGCCTCAACCAACCATCCGCGCTGGCGAACTCAGTGTATGACCCTTTTCTCTCGGTGGAAATTGAGGTTTCGACCGATGAAACTTCGACACCGATGAAAAAAAGGGTACCACTGTATCCTCAAGCAATTTTAGGCCAACCTCGAGCCCTATGGCTTGCTGCCATGAAATCGCTTGTGTCCGAAAACGATACATGGAAGGACCTCAACAACAGTTCAGTCGCGCCAAATGCGTGCCGCAGATTCTACCTGGCGGTGTCGAATATCGTGCGTGGGTTGGAGCAGTTTGGGATGCCGGCTTCGGCTCTTGCTGTTCTCAGGAGCAGAAAGGGCTCTTCGAAAGCCGTGAAAAGCATGAGTTCGAACGACAGTGACAACACCATGTTTTTCGGGCTCTGGTGCAAGGAAATTGAGGAAGAGGAGGCAAAGAAACTCCGTGGCACATCATAAGCTGTGACATCGGGATGTCTTTCCAAATAAACAGCAAACATTACTGCTGGGTTTGGCATGAAAACCTTATTTGTTTTCCTTCAACGCCTACGATTAAATCGCGCAACTGATACGAATCTTCGGAAGGAATTCTGACAGTAACTCCCGTTTGCACTGATGGCAAGTGACGGGCAATGTCGGTGCAAATTGCGAATGAACGCTGCTGTAACATTTGATGAGCGGGGACTTGCCCCTTCCGCCGGAACTCGCTGCGCCTGGAGTCGTCTCATTCGACTGCGACTCCTTTGATTTTGCACGGCCCGTGCACCGCATTCTGCGCGAAGGACTCAGGAAAGATGGCGACGACACTGGTTCGCTGGGCGCCCTCCGCGCTGGTGGAGAGGTGTTCCTGGATATGAGGGTGCGGCGGGCACTGCAGGCGTGCGTGGCAGCGAGCAGCGACCTCGGCGCGGTGTACCGCTCGCTGATAGCGTCCGTTGTCGCGCCACATCTGTGGGACGCCCTCCTGGCGCACAGCCGCGCCGCGCTGGCGGTCGCTATCCTCGGCGCTGACGGCGTGTCGCGGCGCGCGTTCCCCGTCGTCTTCCAGTTCCCGCCCACTCTCCGCGTTCATCCCGCGCGCTGTTCGCTCTTCAAGCGCGCCCACACGGATGCAGAGTACGGCCACCAGGTCGGCGAGGTGAATTTCTGGATGCCGCTCACAAGCACTGCCGCTGTGGGCAGCCCGACAATGGAAATCATGGCTTCCTCCTTGGACCCACGGGTCTTCGCAACGGGCATGTGGCATGAACGCGAAGGGCACTCGAATGATGCGGACAGCTCGCAGGAACCTGAATATCTGCCCGTCAGACTTGCGCCGGGGAGCATCCAACGGTTCCATGGCCAGTCGGTGCTCCACCGCGTCCCGCCAAACAACTCGGACACAACCCGAGTCAGCTTAGACTTCCGTGTGGCGCCACGATTGTGTTTTGATTACAACCGAGCCTCAGATCCAAAATTGAAGATTGTACACGGATATGAAGAGTTAACCTACTTTCCAATCGAATGAGGGAGTCTCGCTTTATTACCCTTGATCCCTGGGTTTCGCCAACATACCGTCACCGTTGCCAGACGTCGACAGCGTGCCGCTGAGTTCAGACGCCTCCAGAGCCTTCAATCTGAAAAAAAAACAACAAAAGACAGAACAAGTGTACAAAGAATCAAACAAAATAGTTAACGATGGCAGCAATGAACAAGAGCAAATAAACCTGCGGTTTTTTCGAGACGATGAACTATTGCGCAAAAAACTGCTGTAGCCCAACGCCATCTCGGGACTGCTGCCCGTGTGAACTGAAGCATACAAGACAGAAACATCCCTTCGATTCCTGGAAACAAACCGAATCTTATGTTGCAATACTCGTTTCCGTCTACTTATTCCCGACTTATTGCCCAGAATCCACAGCGCGTCTGTCAAATCGCCGTCGTCTTCTTCGTCACCGTAATACTCGTCGTCGTCACCGTTGGCACTGACGCCGTCGATCCAGCCGCAATCACTGCCTGCAAAAACTAGCTCTTCACGGTTGTCAAAATCAACGTTCGATTTGAGAGTGAGAAGCGTTGAACAAGTAGTAGCGCTGGTCGACGGTGCCACGATCCATGACGCGGACGAAGATGATGATAGAGAGGAAGATAGAGACAAACTGTCCACTGACTTTGCCAGAGCGCTGTTCGAGGTGGCAGAAACGCTGCATGTGCCGAAACGACAGAACGTCTCCGTTCCAAATCCCTTCAGGATATCGTCAAAGAGAGATCCAGAATTGAAGGCGTGAGAGGAGTCACTCGACAAGAAGACGAAGGCTCGTTTGGCAGTTCCTGCACCTTGCAAACCTTCCCGTCTGTTGCCTGGGCGATCTCGCCTCGCGCGCATGATCCGTGGGTTGCCACCGGATTGAGCCCTAGCAGATCGCGCAAACACAAACGTCACAGGTTGCTTAAGTTTGTCCGCGGTCTTTTCGCGCTTGCTGGGGTCGCTGGGGTCGCTCTCCGTAATCGGCAAGGAGTCGGTGCCAGGCGGGCAGTCGGAGGTTAATTGCGAATGGCGCGTGAACCGCTTCGCTGAACTCTCCGCTGGGTAAGATATGCTGAGTGCGCGCATGGCTGCACGCAACGTGCTAGTCTCGGCTGTGGCAGATCCAGAGGTGGCCGATGGACTGGGCTCCTCGATCTGAGGACCAATGGTCAGCTCTTCGAAGAGACACTCGATGCGGCGCTTCCGGCAGCCACTGATTCCGGCCCAGCCGATGGCGGTGGCGCTGCCGCTGCAGGAGTCGCTTCCGGCGCTGGTGCAGAAGCTGAAAGCGGCGCCATCCTTGGTGGCAATCCGAGCTGACATAAAATCTAGTTTCACATAAACTAAGTATCCACAGTCGCCGCATCATCCGCATCATCCGCCTCTTCGGCTTCGTCTCCGCGGGGTACGCTGGTGTCACCATTTTCGCTTGTGCGCGACGACGGTGCCACATGCCGCCTGACCCTGGGCCGGTGTTTTCCGAACAACTTTTCCAACAGCTCTGACGGCACCATCCATTGGGTCTTGTCAGGTACTATCCGCACTACACACGGCCCATCCGCACTAATTCCCAAGTAAAGATGCGAGCACCTCTTCAAAACGCCAGCTGATTTGAACATCTCGTGCCCGTTACGGGTGAAAAACACCCGCTGTTCTGCGTCACGTCCCACTCCAATTCGGTCGCCTTTACTGTACGGAAGACCTTGCAACCCGTAATCAGGTCCTTCCGTTGAAAGTTTCCGCCCGTTCATCGAATGATATCCTAAAGACAAAGGTGCCCAACCAAGCATTGTGAAAGGCGGATAAAACATGACCATTGCACCAATTGACAAGCAAGCAAACCCAGCGTCCTCCGAGAATCCTACGTCCACGATATCTATCTCGACATATGGACGCAACTCGTTGTTGAGAAACGGATGAACTGAGGTGATACAGCGCGGAGTCCATAGCGTGAAAGTAGCAGTTGTTCCGTCTGCAGAGATAGAGATACCCTCGCGCCACAGAGTTGGGTGTGGGTCTTTTTGTAGACGCGCCGTAAGTTTTATCAACTGGTTATATTCTAGCTCTTGGATATCTCTTGGGACTTTTTGAGATTTGGTGATTTTCATGGAGAACCGCTCTTTACCCTCCGTGATGTTGGATTCCAAATGATAATTATTCATGATTTCGTTTCCATATCGAAACGATGGTGTTGGCGGCACATCGTTGTGGTCAATACAAAACTGTTGCGGGGGATACCAATGAATCCTAGGGTCTGCTCCGGTTCGAATCTGGGCTGTAGTAACTTTCACGATCGGCAATGCTTCTTCAGGCAACGTTTCACTGTGGTGAAGAACGACAAGCAAATGCTCATCATCCAAGAAATTCAAGATTTTTGCGGGCATCCTTAATTTAGGCAACTTGTTAGCTAACGTTGGCAAACATTTGCCACAATTGATTACCATAAATAGCAATCGCCGATGCTTTCAGCATTCCAGTATAATCGAACTTCTATTACATCTCCTCGCGTGTACTTTTTGGCACTTTGTACATCATCTGGATGAACCACGAGACGTTGTAACTTTGTTGGCTTGAACGGTAGCCTCAAATTTCCGTCCGTGGACGGCCATGCACCTGTGCTATACTCCCATGATAAGCCTAAGCTTAAAACAGGTGAAGGAGAGACGATATTTTGAGCAGAAAACGCCGAAGAAGATTTGCTTGTCGTCAGCATCATGCGGTGATAGACCCATGCCAACCCACAAACCGAAATTGAACGGCGCATTTCGGTCACTGGCATATCGTTCGCCTTTATCACGTCTTGCGGTTCAACTTCCACGGTGATTAACACACCATCCATCGTTTCAATCCCTCCGCCATCTACAACATCCAGTGACTTGCGCTCCCATGGGAGATTTTTCAAATCCTCGTCACGATCTTTAGCAAGCTTGCGGAATTCGTTTAATTTTTCCCAAATTTTCATGATCCGTAAACTTAGACTCTCCATACGACAAAACGCCAATCGCCCAACAGTTAGATCAAAAAAATCATCGAGATTAAAAAACTGTACAACACTTGTGAACGAAGTGTCTGGGTGGCAATTCACGTAAACAATTGGCATTTCCAAAAGTTTTGCGTATGCTAATTCTTTCAGATGTATTGGTGATTGGCAGTAATCGGGCGTCAACAAAGCAATAAAAATCGATGCTGCAATCAAGATCAGCCCAAGCTCGACGCTCTGCTGTCAGTTACCTTTGAGAATACCCTTGAGCAAAGAAACTCGGAGATTCTCCTCATCATCATGATGATTTTCCCCGAATTCAGTCTCAGCACTAAAACATTGATAGCCACAATTTTCCATGAAGGTTCTCACCAAATCATACTCAATGAAGGTGTTTTCACTGGAAGAGCCAACAAAATGGCTCAACCATAAAATGCACGGCTTTCTTGCTTCATTTTTGATTTTTACCTCGTACTTTAACCTTTGCCACAAACTCTCAGTTGAATCCAGCAACCCGCTTGGGAGAATTTCAGAATTCTTCGAGCTTTGCTCACTCAAAAGGACTGATATATGTCCTAGGGTTCGGAATGAGTATACTTACGCGACACAAGCGAAAAATGGGTACCAACCGACAATGTCATCTCTCACAGGAAAATTAGAAATTCCACTCACATCCAAATCAATTAGATCTTCTTTCCGACAAATATACCCATTAGGAAATGCAACTAAGACTCCTTCATTCAATGCTATTCTCACAGAAAGCAACCTCGCATCATGGCCTAACCTCAGCAAGCGAGACGATACTGGCCGCAGCATGCTAGCATAAATACCTGAATCATCCATGATTCCCATCCCATATCCTTGCTTGACCAGGTAAGACTTATTGTGCAATTTAGCAACAATGAAAGCTGGCCAATGTATATACGAGTCCTGTTCCAAACTATCGTCCACCACACTACCATCAGTCGTTAATTGCGGTTCTACAAATCCAGCGTACGCCACTTTTTTTGAAAGCCTCTTATGCACAAATTGGCTGAATTCAACGGCATCGCCTATTTGAAGGTCCACATCGCCAGTGCGACCCGTTTCTGTAACTCTACGGATTAAAAAATCTTCCACCCATTCGGTTATCTCTGCTTGTACGTGGATTTTCATTGGCCCAGCGCGTGATTTTGTGAACACAACACGTGCAGACAGGAGCACTTTGAAGCATCGACGCGATTTTCCGCTGCGAGTGGGAGTGTCTTTGATTTCCAGCACTTCCACTGGTATCCAATGCAGCCCATTGCGAACTAGCTTGCTACGTTTATCGTAGCGCCAGCGAAGCATTTCCACTTTGTCCCCCACTTGCACGGGAAGATGATCCACAGAATCCAGGATATCGATTGAACTTTTCTTTATCAGGGCTACAAAGTCTTGCGTCATTCGGTGAATACCCGGGTGGTGTGGTCGCCTCTTCGCTGCCGGCTCGGAATCCACGGGTACATCCTCTACAGCCGGGTATGTGCCAATTGAATCGTCTCTTCTCCCAAACGCGTCTAAAGTTTCAAGCAACGAAGCGAAGCAACTATCAATGTTCGACTCTTGCGTAGCATCCAAGTAGAGCTGATCGCCGAACATCAAGCCGACTTTCGTTTTCTGCCAATTAAACCCTTCTCCCACAACTAATGAAATGAAAGGCAATTTCCTGACGAATTGAGCAGGAATTTAGGAAAAAGAAACCCTCAAGATCACCTCACATCACGTTCAGGGCGAAATTCAGTTCTCGGACGCAATTCTTTGAAGATGCATATTCGTTGCTAACGCATACAACAACAATATTGCAAGACATCAAACCGTTTGCAATCTGTTCGAATAAATCATCCCCAGTCTTAATCCTCTCGTGATCAATCCATACGTCACTGAATCCTTCATCCGCCAACCGTTTCCTAATTTCTCGCGGATCACACACGCCAACAGCTTTGTCTGCAGACGCCAATCTGCTGTTTAGCCAGCTGTAGCTCACAAACACGGAGAGCCCTGCGCGATGGTCGGTCCTGGGTAGCCCGGCACGTCCCGGATGTCCATCAAACGCTTCGTCTTTATCGTTATTTGTGTGATCGCTCAATACTCGCTCTGGCGGCGAACCGTAGGCGGCGGAAGAATGCTGAAGTACCGACATTGGACGCAACACGGGGGAAGCGTCCTCGCGAGCGGTCCCACCCCGGCGAGGCTGTATTCGCATAGGAGAAGGCTGACGGCTGCGAGAAATTCGCTGCACAACGTGCTCAGTACCTATAGAAGCGGCGGCAGCAGAGAAGAATTCATGAACACGTGGAGGGTGGGCAAGTCGCTCTGCTTCGGTCAGAGCCATTAACTCCTGATTCCGATCTGTCGAGACGATGGCAAGATGATCCAGATCCAGCACGTCACCGTCTGCTGTGACCAGGCATACCACAGTATGTCCGCGAACATCATGTTTAACAAGCAGGTTGTTTGTGTCGTGCACAATGTCCCGGATTCGGCAGCCTGGCGGAGCCGGCACGACGAATGACCCTTTGGAAGTCATTACTCGGAGCAACTGCCACTGGCCTGCATCGTTAGCTTGTGAGCCCGCTCCAGACGGACCCCTGAAAAACCACATTCTTCCGGCAGAGCTCGTAGAGCCGAGTGCTTGAGAAAATTGCGACTGATCAGGCTGTAGTAGCTGCTGATGGTGTTGGGAAGGCTCGAACTTGGTCTTTTGATTGCGCAAAAATTGCATATATTCTCTGATGAGACTTTGGTACTACTGGCACAACTGCTGTCAAGCGTTTTTACGCTGTTGGAGTTACCCATGAAATCAATGGCTAAGGCATGGGCGGAATAAGTAACTTCAAGCTAACTTCGTATACCCAACTGTAGGACCTTGTAATAAATGCTTTCCTCTCTCATTTCCTTACTTCCATAGCAAAGTACAACAAACACTTAACAGCACGAACAACAAAATATAAGATAAGAAACATTCGTAGCATAAGTCAGTTACCACCCATCATCCACGACCCGGCCGGAGGGATTGATGTCAGGGGAAGTGTTCGGCGGAACCCATCCAGTAGACTAACATCAAGGGACCTCCTGCGACCTCCAATACAAACACCACTAGCTGAAGGTGACCCCATCGCCGACAAGCCAGCTGCCGACGGGGATCCACCGATGTTGAAGATATCACCTCCAACACCAACGCCAATGGGAATTCCAGACCCTATACCTCGCAGCAGACAATCCAACGATCGGCGGCGTTCCAATCCGTGGGACCAACCGCCAACGGTGCCAGCAAAGTTATAATGGGCATCGTCATCCATGAGGGATGCGAAAACAGTCGATGGAGGTGGAGGGGGCGGAGACACAGCGTCGCTGTCGGTCAAGCTCGCAAAAAAGAATCCTGCAGACGGTTTGTGGTTCGGTGAAGGAGACGCCAAGCCGCACTCCACACCACCCATGTTGTCCGACGTTGGGTCTTCCAAGCCAAATTCAGAACCTAATGACATTATACTACTTGCAATGCCTATGTCACCGCCGCTAGTGCCGTTGATACTGCCGTGGCAGGTTTTCGCTAATGAAAATCCCGCAGTTTCAATTATTGGTGACGGAGACGGAAGCAGTGCCAATGAATGCGATTGAAGGGAAGGAACGAAAGCTGAAGGGGCCAATGAAGCTGGCGACACTAATCCGGAACATGGCATCGCCGCTGTGCGAATTTCAAGACGGCGAATCTTTTCTGCAGGATGCAATGATAACCGGTCAGCTTCGGGTTCGGATCCAATAGAGAAGCCGGAATAGTGCAAATTCGTCGACTGTGAAGGAGACGAGGGAGCCCAGTCAAATGCCCCCCGCTTGCGCTTCCGACTATGTACATTAGACCGTGCGGAAGAATTCATATCTGACAGTGCGTAAGTGGGATTACGGCAGACGTGTCACTGGGGTAGAGGACGGGGGACTGAGAGCCACCGATCGGTAAAGTCGGCGAAAGCAAAGGAGAAAACAAAAGTCATTCCCAAAATCCATGTTTCACTTCATCAAACAGCGAAACAGACACGCCCACTGCCGAGCGTCCGTCCAATTCCACGCGACTCTTGGTCTCCGATCCTGCCCGGCCCACTACCTTTATCGCGCGTGTGTCAGCTTTGGGCAGCACAAACCATACTGTCTCAAACTGCACCGCGTAGCTGTTCGAAGCTCCGTACCCCACGTTCACCACGACCTCGTCCCCAACAACTTTCATTTGGACTGCAATTTCTGTCGTTCCGCTTCCATCAACAGTCTCCCCGTCGTCTTCAAACAAAGTTCCACACCATTCTTCAGCTTCGCGCGCGTCCGAGGGCGGAAATAACCAAAACGTTCTTTCGTTATCCGTTCCAGGCTCACCAACATACTTTATCACCGGGCCTGTAGGAACGATCGCCCCCCGTCTGGCAAAAACTGCACCGCAGTCTTCCAACTTACAACCAACCGTGATGGCCCCACCCGGTACCCACTCGCCAGTCCACAGATTACACCAAGCGACAGCGGAGCTTTCAAGTGCTTTCAATGCTGGAAGAACTAGACTACGAGTTCGGATTTCTTTCTCGAATACACTAGCAACAAGTATGTGTGGCCCAAGCATAAACTCGAACGAGCTCGATTGTACATTTTGATCGTGTTGAAATTCATAGACCAGCGGACGAATCACTGGATGCCCATATTTGAATGCCTCGTGATGCAATGTGTACAAGTACGGTAAAAGTTTGTATCGCAAGTGAACAGCTTCACGAATAATTGAAAACACCTGACGATCAAATTGAAATTGTTAAAGTGACCGTTATCAAAACCAAAGCTTACTTCGGGATACATCCACAGTTCGGTGACACCTTCGTCCTTCCAACTATGCACACAAAACCTCGGGTGCCAAATTCCGTTCTGAATCCATCTGACAAACAGCTCCTGTTCTGGCCGAGGTCCAACAAAGCCACCAATATCATGTCCATACCCAGCAAGTCCACTCAAACCACAGTTGAGGCCCATCGGGATGTTGTGTTTCAGAGTGTGCCAACTGGTGAAATTGTCGCCACTCCAACTCTGCGCAGCAAATCTCTGGATTCCAGACACACCACTGCGGGTAATCAGGAACGGTCGCCGCTTGTTATTGTGCTCAACCATTGCTTCATAGCTTGCACTTGCCATCAGCATCGTTTGCAGTCCTCGCCCGGCGGCACCTACAGTAGACGATGTTCCGTGCGCATTAGAATGCGCGTATATATCCCCGTCATCCGGCAGCGAAAATTCATTGTTGTCGTTCCAGATGCTTTCGATCCCCAAGCCCAACAGGGCCGTAACGCCTCTCTTCCAAAACTGGCGCCCCGCGTCTGAAGAGAAGTCGAAATAGGATCCAGTCGCGCTCGCACCGTTTCCCGCGCTCCACAGTCGCGTGATTCTTGGGCCGTTCGTCTGAGTGATCGTTACTAATATGTCCTCCGATTTTTAATAATACGTACTTCAGCATCAACAATGAATCCAGAAGCATCCTTCACTTCCTGATAGTTCGGATGCTCGCACAAAAGCCATGGTTTTATATTCGCGCTGACTCTTATTCCTTCGTCACGCAGCTCCTTAAAGAGCTTGGCTGGGTCCGGAAATCTTGTTCTGCACCGAAATCATGATGAACGAAATAAGCAAAACAAACTCTTACTTGTTCCAAGTAAAAACATTACGCGCACCAGTCTTTTCATCGACAGTGTAGCCGCTCGATAAATGAAGCATATCGCACGGAACATCCCATTTACGACAATCCGCTGGAAGCTGCGCGATCAGTCGTTGGGCATCATTAGACTCCGCATAGCCCATCGAAGAAGCCAAATATCCAAGCGCGTACTTCGGAGGGAATGCCGGTCGACCAACAAGAGCAGTATACCTTTCGACGACCGAAGAAATACTCGGACCAAAGAAAACATACATGTCTAGACCGCAGCCGTCAAGCAAAGTATGAGAGCGGTATGGTCCCCAAAAGGCATCAATTTCTTGGCCTATAGCGAAAGGGTGGTCAGGGATACAGTTGCACAACATCAGCAAACCAAAGTCAGCGAATCCCTGCGCAAATGAATCATAGAATATTCCGTGGGCAACTCTTGTCACAGTATCCATCGTGATATGAAAGGGAATCAGTTTGTACAATGGATCAGTGGTTTCGGCGTTGTAACCGAGAGCGTCCATGGTTTCCAGTCGGAAACGTCGCCCATTGAGCGTCAACGGACTTGCGCGCTCACCAAGCCCTGCAAAAGCTTAAGTTAAAATGGTTTGATAAACCTCGAATCACCATAATGAAGGTCTTGATCACGCCGTTTGACAAAGTGCCTTGCGCCGTTGAACGTAT
Source organism: Entophlyctis luteolus (assembly GCA_027604725.1). Lineage (NCBI taxonomy): Eukaryota > Fungi > Chytridiomycota > Chytridiomycetes > Chytridiales > Chytriomycetaceae > Entophlyctis > Entophlyctis luteolus. The sequence goes on along the minus strand of JADHYT010000002.1, from coordinate 152,542 downwards.
CTTTCAACAGAGGATAGCCGCGATGAGGAAGGTCCTCCAAGAATGGCGTCCAAACATTGTCCACGAGTGAAGAGTAGACCAGGGCGGGAGTGCTAGACTCTTCGGACAAACTAACAACCACACGAATTGCCGTAGTTGTGATAACAAATTGCGACTCGGCAGCATTAACAGTGAGGGAGAAGCACGAATCGTCTTGGATCTGCAAGTCGCGGCTCAGCCCGTGGACATTGACGTCAGGAGAAAGATCTTGGGCGCGGGGCGCGACAGCGTGCGACGTCGCCTGCCGAAGCGGAGGTTTTTCGTCGACCGCTGACCGCTTGCGCTTGCCAGATGTGCCGCTGCTGCTTCTGCTGCGTGTTCTTGGCGTGGCCAAGGAGGGAGAGTCGGGTTCGGGACGAAAGTGGCGCACGCGCACTGCCGCCGGCCCCCGCACGGACACAGCAAACACCGAGCCCTGGGCGGACACCAGGCGCAGCGCCTCGCCCTCGGCAGCATCAGCGCGCACGAAATGGTCCGGAATAAGCTCTCGCATTGTTGCTAATTGCGTGAATTTCTCCAAGATGCGCCGCGCCTATGACTAATAGAAACCACAAATCATTTGAGACTTTACATGTCAAACTTTTCGGGCTTTACAACATCAAACTTTCGTCATCGAGTTCCAGCTGCTGCTGCATTAGGCTATGCACCACAAACTCCGTGCTATACACCACAGTCAAGTCTCGCGCAATATCCCTCAGTTTCCCAATGTACGCAGCATCTTCTTCGCAAGATACTACCAAAATCCTGTCAAGACTCAAATGAGGCGCCCCCTCACTTCCACTTCGCACCGGACTGCTATCTATGCCCCCTGTGCCAATTTCAGGTCCACTTATTGGTGCCAGTAGACGAATCAGAGAGTGCCGCTTCAACATTCTACCTCCAGCAGTCTCAATTAGTCGCTTGAGCGTGTCGCAGGACGGATTAACTTTGGGTGTTGAGAATACGCTGTATCCCTCAAAGAGCTTCTTTTTACGTGCTAACACCAAAGCTTTATCAACGCTGTAAGTTCCCAAATCCGGTTCTTCTCGAGGTCTATACATTTTTGGATCTTCAATACGCGAGTGAGTACAGAATTTCCAAAAAAAATCAAAAAGAACACAGATTAGTGCAAGCTTACCCAGCCATCGCCTTGACTTGATGCTGTCAAATACCCATTTTGGTGTGATAATTTCTTTCCCCAATGTTATTGCCAAAATGAACTTCTCCGTTCGAACCACTCTCTCAGCAACCAGATGCGAACAGCTAAAAACATCTTCCACTTGCTTTCCTCCCAGACTGGTGATGTTCTTCGCATTTGGAAAAGAGATCAGATGTGGAATGCCAACAAACGTTGCCTACCGTCCAGGCATCGTCAAGCTTACAACCGCCAGTTGTTACTATCCGAACCGCCGTGGTATCTCTAGTTTTCGGGCGTTTCGCCGCAGGAACGGGTGTTCTCGCGTCATCGCCCACATTCCGATTATCTTTGCTGCGCACAGCAGATGGTAATTTCCGTTTGACTCCCGTGACGGATCGACTGACTTCCTTGATTGTTGCGCGCTCACGTTCGATGCTATCCGTTGAAGAATCAACGTCAATCTCAATGATCAAGCTCTCGTTGACTATCGAGGATTTTTTCTGAATCGAACGCCCATCTGTTGCCTTGGATGATTTTGCCGCACCTGCAGGTGACGAAGCGGCGACTTTTGGAGAAGGCTTTCGACTAAGCGACTTTCGCGGAGACTTGTACACTATTGCCCTCTTGTCCGGAACTGCAGATAGCGTTCTTCTCGACAAACGACTTTCGGATGCTTTCAACGATTGAACCAGTGACAGCTTGGGCGCATGAGTTGGAGTTGAGATTGGAGAATTCGAAAATTTCAGGATTCCCTTCGAAGGGACAGCGGATGATACTCCTGACGTTTCTTGCTGCACTCTTTCGGCAGACGGAGGTGATGCTGCAGAAGTTGTTGTAGGTACTGACACTGGGGGCGTGTGTGAATGCTCTGCAGCAGACCTATCGCGCGGCGGAGACGCACCATCCCGTTCCACACCCGAGGTCGCCTCGAACGACCCTAAAACAACCAAAGACGGTGGCTTTCTGGCTGCGCGCGGGGACACGCTATACGCATTTTCAACAGCAACTTCACTCGCCTGCTGCAGTGCCGCTTCCGCTCTCGCGACGCTGTCAGCGACTTTCTTTGAGCAAACGGCCACAGCTCCAACAACTCTCGCAAGGCCCACGGGCCACCACAGATACTCCTCGCGCGCAGTGTGCACCACGCGCTCGTCGCGCCAGCAGGCTTCGAGCCACATGTGGTTGACGTAAGGAATGTCCCACTCGCGAGCACGTCGGCACTTTTCGCTGCGAAACGGTAGCGCGCAAATCACGTGCGTATTCGAGCTGGTCATTTGCCGTGTATAAGTCGCCCCCAGTCCAGTCACAAGAGCTTCGACGGCTGCTCGTCCTTCGCCAGTATAGTTTGTTGCACATATCCGCAGGGACGAAAATCCAGGCAGTGGATGCGGAGCTGGATAGTGCAGAAGATGGGATTTCGGGTTCGACAGCACTCGTGTTCGAAGAATATGCGTCAAATATCGGGGAGTTGCGACAATTGTTTTGTTTTTGCTACGTTCTGCCTTTTCGAAAGGTAACTTGAGACAAGTTCATGCCAAGAACGATACAACAGACCTGAACGTACACAGCACCCTCCCGTTTCTCTAAAACTGCGATGGTACATGTGTTGGCGTTGAATACATGGTCTATTTGAGCTCCTGCTTCTTGCAAGGCTTCCAAAATAGGTTGTGCGACGACACAGCCAATAAATATCACCTGCCCTTTCATGAACAGGGATTCTTTGTCCAAACAATTTTCGCAGTCTGAGAAAGCAGAGGTAAAGAAAGGATCAAATCTGCCAACAAGAGAGTAACTCACCGAAGAATGCCTCAAAATCATTCTCGCCCAACGGACCAGAAGATTCATATGCGCGTAACAGTGCAGGATCAGGAAATAAGTACGGCCGATCGTCAACTAATCGCCTTAACCGCATACAATCTTCGACATAGTGTGGAAGAATAACTTTCAACGTTCCGTTCCCACCCGCTGCTGCAATTCCATTCGTTTTATCGACATTTTCACCATTTTCATCGGGTGCATAGAGGTTGGCAAATATCAGAGATCGATTCGACTCGGCGGCTGCTGAAGATTTGGCGAGATCTGCATCGAGAGTAACAAGGTGAGTAGTATCGGCAGTTAACGCCCGGCGAAATTGGCCACCGAAAGCAAGCACATAGCCAAAAAGAGCTATCGTATCATGCTCCGAAATCTGGGAGAGGCAAATTATTGTGTTGGCTACACGTCATTGACTTACGTCGCTCCCAGCTGCAATCACCCAGCCCGAAAAGAACTTAGCTGGATCGGGTGAAAAGTTCTCCGGCCTGTGTTAGTATCGTTTCAGAATAACGTCCGATGGAGGAGCTATCATTACGAAGGTAGGTCCGAGTCTTGGGCGCGGTCACACGCCGCACGCAGCCATGCAGGAGTGACAACTGCAACATCGCGTTCGATAGCGTCTTCATATCCGTGGAAAGCGCAGTGGGCAGCGATGATGACAGTGGCTTCGTGGACGGAGTCGACAGTTAGGAAACGCAAGTGGCCAGCAGCAAGTCGCAGCTTTCATCGGCGAATGAGTCGAATAGACGTCTCAGCCAGGGGATATTGAAAGCTGCGCGTACGTACATAGACCGTGGCTGATGCGCCCAAGTGTGGGTGTATATGGCAAGAAACAGGAAGACGAATGGATGATGGGGACATTTGTTTCTTTCTCACACACATTGCAACTTGTTGTTGCTCCTCAGTGCTTTCCGTCCCTGTGCGTAAATCAGGCACAGCCATTAGAATAAAGGCAGAGCCAAATGCGCAAAGGGCCTACTTACCCCAGCATATTGTTCACATTCAACATCAAAGCATTACTGTCAACATATACCCTGTTTTTGCTGTTCGCAATTGTTTGTGCAATTTGAGTTGCTGCTTCAATCTTCCTCAGGTCGATGAACCCGGGCTTGTTACGAATTGCCTCCCCAATCAATTCGGCACTCTTAGCTTCTCCCTGCGCCTTCACAATCACGGATTGTTTTTCTTGAGTGGCCCGGTCAACAATAAATGTTGCCCTCTGCGCTTCTTGCTGGGCTGGTTTGATGTAAGCACACATGTCACGCTTTAACAGAAAGAAGATTACCAATTTGTTTCGCTTCTACAGCGGCCGTAAATTCCGGTGAAAAGGCAACATGGGTGAGGGAGACGTCATCCAAAATCAGGTTAAAAAATGCAGCCCTTTTTGTCAGCGTTTCCCTGACAAGTCTAGATACTTTTTCGCGCTGAGTTATCAATTGACTAGCATTGAATTGGGCAACTACGCTTTTCAACACTTCATTCGCGATTGAAGGAAGTACTCGCTCGTCGAAGTCAGTACCAAGGGTTCTGTAAATCGTCGGAAGATTCGCAATATTCGGGCGAGACAGAACACGAAGTGTGATGTCAACCATTTGAAGATCTGATTGAGGGTTTTCGTTTTTTTAGGGGGTTGTTTTAGTGCAAATCAGGAGCGATGTAGCACATGAACGGAGTTGAAAATACAGAATCAATAACTAATGCAAAGCATTCACAGCAAATCATAACGGATCGGGGATGTATTTTGATGATTCGAAATGACTTTCGCGATGTGCCACGTATGTACCTTTTGTGCCCGTGAGAGAGGCAATATTCCTCGGCTTTGCTCTGACGTCGTACAAAATCGGCGTCTCAAACCAGGGAATCATGAAGTGCGTGCCCTCATTATACACAGTTGGCTTAACTCCTGAGATACGAGAGTACATGACCGCGCGATGACCACCGTCCACTATTATTGGTGTAGGGGAGGGGAAAACAGTCAGAAAAGGAAGGTATTGGACGGTTGCGAAGGTACCGTTGAAGAGAGACTGATTCGCAGCGATAGCAAGGGCACCCAGCCCAATCAGGGCACCACCAGAGGCGAATATGCCCGAACTGCCACTACCGGAGCCCCGGCTGCCGCCGCCAGCGCCACTGCCTGAAGACTTGAATGCGTCGTTAAGCATCTTCTGGATGTTGTTGCCAGCCGACGACGGGCTTCCTCTGAAGCGAGACATTTTATTGCTCTTTTTTCTTTATTTTTCTTTCTTTTTTTTGTGTTTTTGTTTGTGTGTGGTTTTTTCTCTTCCGTTCTCCGATGCAGCACCAGCAGCACCGCCGGCATCGCGGCCCGTCCTCCAGCAACAGCAGCGGCAGTGCGGTCACGAATCCGCCCACGGGCATTTCCGCCAGCACCGACGCAGCCAGCACGACAAAGAGCACCAGCACCAGCACAAGCAAGAAGGGCAGTGGAAAGAAACTCAAGAACAGAGACAAGGAGGAGCGCGCACTTTCAACCAAGGAGCTCCGGCGCCTGTCTGAGGCGAAAGAACTCAGCAACTTGGAGGAGTCCCTTGCCGTTGATCCCAATGTCTGGATTGCCGAGAATGGAGCCACGCTGGCCCGCTTCGACCAGCTGCCTATATCCCGCGTTGGCAAGGCTGGTGAGCTCATACATATACCCTATCCAGCGACTTCCTCCTGACTTATTGTCTCTCTCAATTCCGATTTCTGCGCCGTATCTTGGATTCAGGCCTCGCAAAGTCGAACTACGTTGAATTGACCGAAATTCAAAAGGCCTCTCTGCCGTTTTCTCTCGCTGGCCGTGATGTTCTTGGTGCCGCAAAAACAGGCAGTGGAAAGACGCTGGCGTTTGTGGTTCCTGTAAGTTAGTGTTTCTTACAGACAAACGGCAATTTCTGTCTGTAGATGCTCGAAAAGCTTTATCGAGAAAAGTGGACGCCGTTGGACGGACTTGGTGCACTTGTTATATCCCCGACAAGAGAGTTGGTAACAAAAAAATCGACGCATTCGGTAAAACTGTCCTAACTTTGGTTCCAGGCTATCCAAATTTTTGAAGTTGTTCGCAAAGTCGGCCGCTTCTACTCCTTCAGCGCTGGTCTTCTCATTGGTGGGAAAGATCTTTTGCAAGAGCAAGAGCGCGTTGCAAAAATGAACATTCTCGTTTGCACGCCAGGAAGATTGCTTCAGCACATGGACCAAACTCCAGATTTCTCATGTGATAATTTGCAGATACTAGGTGGCTCTGATTTTGCAGATTTTTTCTGTTTGTTTCGAGACTTATCCTTTTTGTAGTCCTGGACGAGGCTGACCGTTGCTTGGACGGTGGATTCGAAAGGACCTTGAACGCCATAATAGAGAACCTTCCAAATCAAGGAAGGCAAACTCTTTTATTCAGTGCAACTCAAACAAAAAGTGTGAAAGATTTGGCACGACTCAGCCTTGTGGTATAGAGAACCTACCATTGTCCGGCTGTTGTCTAAAAACGCTTAAGGATCCGGAATATGTGAACGTCCACGAAACCAGTGAAAGTGCCACACCTTTGGCTTTAACGCAACGATATGCGGTACTCGAGCTGAACCAGAAACTCGATATGCTGTTTTCGTTCCTCAAAACCCATTTAAAGCAAAAGATTCTTGTTTTTGTCTCAAGTTGCAAACAAGTTAGTATCTCGGTCTTTTATTTCCAAGCTTATGCTTGCGCGCGTTTCAACCAGGTTCGATTCATTTTTGAAACGTTTTGCAAGCTTCATCCGGGAATTCCTTTGATGCACTTGCACGGCAAACAAAAGCAACCGAAACGTCTTGCGATTTTCGAAACTTTTTGTCGAAAAACGGCAGTTTGTTTGTTTGCCACTGATGTTGCGGCGAGGTACAAAGCCTGTTTGGGATTCCAGTTAAATTTTGTGCAGAGGCCTTGACTTTCCAGCTGTCGACTGGGTTCTGCAACTCGATTGCCCTGAAGATGTGTCTACATACATCCACCGCGTCGGGCGCACTGCGCGAAACGAGCAACCAGGAAATGCGTTGATGTTCTTGACGCCCAGCGAAGAGCTGGGTATGCTTGCCGCACTGGAAAAGCGGAAAGTTCGAGTCGAAAAAATTCGAGTGAACCCAGCACGCATTAAAAGTACTCGACAGCAAATGGTTATGTTCTGCAGTAAAGATCCCGAAATTAAGTATCTGGGGCAGAAGGTAAACTCAAGAAGACAGAAAGATAAAAAAAATGCGCTGAGTTCGATCCGCTTTTTAACCAGGCATTCATATCGTACGTCCGGTCGGTACATCTTCAGTCCAATAAGGAAGTGTTCGATGTTTCCAAACTTCCGCTGGAAGAATTCGCAGATAGTTTGGGGCTGCCGGGTGCGCCTGTGATTAAATTTTTGAAGAAGAGTGCAAACGCCGTGAAAAACGCCGTTCGGCAAAAGCAAAAAGACCTTCTCCAATTAATGCCAGGCGATGAAGTTGATGAGAAAATCGCAATATCTGGCGACGAGGGTGACGACGAAAGCGAAGATAGTGCGGCTGCCGCGGAGGAAGAAGATGACAAACGTGTTCCAGGAGCCGATAAGAAGAATCAGGTTTTTTATTCTCCCAATGAATGTTTGTGAACTGATAGCGCGATTTTATTTCAGACTGTGACAAAAGTGGACAAAATGTTTCAGGCGAAAAATAAGACTGTTCTCTCGGAACATTACAATAAACTGCGAGCTCAAGATCAAGAAGATGGAAGTAGTGACGAGGAGTTTTTCGGGGTTGTGCGCAAAGATCACGATGTCGAAGATGTGCAAACCGCGGTATGCTTATTAATTGTTGTCTTTTTGTGATTTGCTGACGCGACCCAGGTATATCCAGAGCGTGCACCAACCAAAAAAGAGCTTAGTAAGGCTAAGCTGAAGGAACTTGCCAGTAGAGGTATTAGCCAGAAGATTGAATATGACGAAGATGGAAATGTGAGCTTTAATTATTTTTTTCTTCTTTCATGTCCTTTCTCTTTCTTCCTTTTGTCCCGTTTCCGTTTCCATGATTAAAACTTTTCTCATCGTTGCTTGTTTAAGCCAATCGATCATGCGCTGGAAACATTGGCTGAATTCGAAGCGAAGGGGTCAGTTCCGGCGAGACAAGCCGCTCATCTCGAAGCCCAGACAGAAGGAATGAAAGTTGCGGATATCGATGATAAGAGCATCATGCGTGCGAAGCGACGGGAAAAGAAATTGGCACAGAAAGCAAAAGAGAGAGAAGCGTTGGGATTGACTACCGTGGTAAAATTTTTTTTCTTCTTTTAGGTGCATCGTATTTTGACAAGAGAATTAAAACCAGAGCGAGCCATCAGTCAGGCTTCAAAGTCAAAGTGAAATCGACCAAGATGACAACAATGAATCTGGTGACAACAGTGGTGAAATGAGCGACGATGGATCGTCAGTTACTTTCGACGGAGAGCGAGGACACTGGGAGTCTGATGCGGCGCTCAGCGACAGCGTGGATGACAACGAATATGTTGATATGGACGACATAAATTTGGATGAAGATGAGCGTGCAGAAGAAGATAGCGGCAAACGGAGGCCCTCGACGGACAGCAAGCAGGCGGTGCAACGCAAGAAACAAAAAATATCGTCATATCTGGCGAAAACTCAGGATCTGGAAAGTATGGCTGCGGGGCTGCTTCGGCGGTAGAAACGTTTTCGTTCCAAAACTTTTTTTTAATGTCGTGGAAATTTTTGTCGTTCAGTTGATTCGGTGGCACAGCAAGATTTATTTTTCAGTTTTTGTCCATTTTGGCTGGCAGGGGATGAAACGCAGCGGATGGAGGTGTAGAAGCCAGTGTGGGTGGTGGGCATGGGAAGGGTGCGAACGGGCACGTGCCAGGAACGCGGCATTGGCTGGTGGCAGTTGCGGGCATGAGGGCATAATTCTTTTTTTTCCCTTCCAAACCAACACAAGTCCTCCGCGGCGCACTTGGCTCGCAGTTTGCACGCAGTTGGCACGCAGTTAGTTACAGTTGGTTGCAGTTGGTTGGCTCGGCGGTTTTTGCTTCTCGCCTGCCTGCCCGCCCGCCCGCACCCGCCCCGCCCCGCGCTCGTTTGTCTCTGTCCGCGCTCGTTGTTGTCGTTGTCGCTGCCGCCTCGCGCCGCACTCGTCTCCGTCCGTCCTGCGTTTGTGGCCCGCCCTGCCCCGCTGCCCTGCCCCGTTGCCCTGCCCTGCCCTGCCCTCCCTGTCCCTTCCCCTCCAGTCATTCGTCTCGTGCTGTCCCCTCCCCTCACCGCGCGCCCTCCCCCCTGCCCCCTCCCCTGCCTGCATCTGTTCGCTCTGCCTGTCCCGCGCATCTCCGCGTTTGCCTACGAACCAGCCATCGTCCTTTGTGCTTTTATTTTTATTCTCGCCCGCCCGCGTGCCGTGATCCAGCCTGCTCCTCCCCCTGTCCCCCGTATTGCGCTTCCTCCGGTGTGCCCGGCTGATCTCGGTTGCTTCTCTTTGCCCTTACCTTTACAACCCAACCGCATCTGCCGGTCTTTGAACGCTGCCAGGCAGCACTTAACGAACCTTTCTACATGCAGAGAATGGACGCCCAAGTCGATCTTCCACTCTCCGAGCAGCAATCCCACCTCCCTCTCCACAAGCAGCAGCATTCATCCGAGTCATTGGATGGTCCGGCAATGAACCAAAACGCGGTTCGTTTCTTTATTCCTTCAACATCCGCCGCCCTCTCTTTTATCCAAACCAACACTAAAAAAAATACAACAGGCTGGTGCGGGTGGCAAGAGGTTTTCTTATCAAAGAAAGGCTCAGGGTCTTCATTCTCCTTCGGAGGTTGGTGATATGATTTTTTTTGTAATTTGTTCTTAAACTTCCGATTAGCGCTCCGTAATGCCCCTTCCGCGTGGGGACCTCAATTCGTCCAACAGTGACCCTGTTCAAGAAGGCCCTGCTTTCGTTGACTTGCAGCAGCATCGCTTTCCACCGTCAACCACGCCGCAGCAGAACTTCTACGGGTATGTGTATGTGAACGGCGTTGTGTACCCACAAGGCAGCGCGTTTGGCGTTCAAGAGACCACACAAAACGGCTCGGCACCTACAGATCGTCCAGGTCTTTATTCAAGACCAGCATCCATGGAAAACTTGCATGTAATGGCCGGAGGACAAACGCCGTTTGCAACACCACGATCGTCGCCTTCCGGTCCTCGTCACGTCAGGGCACCTTTGATGCCAATGCAACATGCCCAAAATGTTCATCCCCAGCAAACGATTGCTGTCTCTCCAGTCACACCACATTACAATGGTCCAAACAATTATAATAATTCGAGCTTTCGAGGCGCGACCAATACCCCTGGTGGATTCAGACGGTTCCACGACATGCAAGGTGCCAACAATGCGGCAAACAACTACAACAGTGGATACCCTCAACCGCAGTTTTTTGTCGCTGCTTCTTCTAACACAACTACTGGTGGACTCCGTCACAGCGGTCCTTCAAACAATCTCTCAGCGGGAAATCCAGTCGCAACCACTGTTAGCGGGTTTGTTCCTCGCCGTTCTAACGATGCTTTGTCGCCAGCCTATATCCGAAGATCCCGTGCGCGCGATATGAGTGTTTCGGGGGCATCGGGTGTCGACTGGGAAATTGAGGGGACTTCAATGACGAACTTGTATATCAAAGGGCTTAAAAACTCGTGCACCGATGAAGACCTCCATGAAATGTGCAAAAGGTGGAGGGAAATTTTGTTCTTTTTTTTAACTTTTTGTTTCTTCGCAGCTTTGGAAATATTCACTCCTCGAAAGCAATTTTGGATTTGACAACTCATGAGTGTAAAGGATTTGGATTCGTTATGTATGAAACTATCGATGAGGCTCAACACGCCTTGGAAGAATTGACAAAGCTGGGATATAATGTGTCATTCGCAAAGGTTTGCCTGTGATGCGTTGATTGACTTGTGCTAAACCCACGTAGGAAACTTTCAACACGAGATTGAAAAATTTGCAAGATGAAGATAGTACCAATATTTACGTTTCCAACCTTCCATTAGACATGGACGAACAGGTTTTGGTTTCTTCTGACACGTTTAATTTGACAGAATATCAGGGTATGCTCGAGCTGTTTGCGCCTCACACCATTGTAAGCACGAAAATTCTTCGCGACCCCATCACACAACAGTCGCGTGGTGTTGGGTTTGCCCGTATGGACTCTCGTCAATCTGCAAATGCAATTATTGCCGAATTCAATGGAAAGCCACTCGATTCAGGACAGTCGCTTCAGGTTCGGTTCGCAGACTCAGCTGCGCAAAAGCGATTCAAGCAGCAAGGCATGTCGAATGCGGCTGTGCTTGCACAAGCCCAGCGAGCTGCTGGCGCTGGTGCCGGTTTACAGAGTGGATCCAACAGTATCCATGTTGGCGGTCAATTTTTAAACCCCGTTAGAGGTGTTAATGCGAATGCGTGGAGCGGGCCGGACGATTCGAGTATTGGATTTGTGGGATCTGCGAAAACTGATGGAAGAACTCCAAACAATCTTTCCAGAATTGGAGATGGTGTTGGGATTGAAGGTGGAGCTTCGGAAGGAAACACCAATCACGATGAAAATACTGCAGTTATGGGATTCATGACTTACTATGACAGCGGTTACGTTCCAAATGGGTGGGTGAGAGAAAGCTGGAAAATTTTGGCGCCTAATGTGATGATATTTGCAGGATGATTCTCACCCCTCCGGGACCTTACGGTTTTTCAGTTACACCGCCGCAGTTTTCGCCGCATGCCCCTGGAATCAGCGCTCCTCACGTTTTGAATGGGGCGTATTACTATCCAGCGCCACAACCCGGGCAGGCAACTAACGTTGCTCCATCACCTGCTCCCCAGCAAGTTATATACTCTAGTTCCGGCCATCCTACGTCTGGCGCCATACCCTCGGTTCTTCATCCTCAGCAACCGCATCCGTATATGATGCCAGTGCACCCGAATATTTACGGCGTCTCGGCCCCCGCAGTTTCTCCTGCAGTAATTCCACCGCCGTCGACGACTGGAGTAGCGACAGCAGCTCCGTTTACTAATTACCAAGGGGAATTTCGCGAAGAAACCATGCAAGTCAACCTTAATCCGACAGCCAACGTAGCCCAGCTTCAGGATAAACCCAGCACCCAGCGTCGTGCGTCGACCGACAGCGATGGTGCGAAAAATATGGAGGCTGTTGGCGGCGGTTTGGTTGCGGAGATGAAAGAAATGACTGTTTGATCTTCGTTCTCCTTTTTTTTTTTTTTTCTTGTCTCGTTTGCAAAGGAACTGGATTCTTTTCTGCATTGACGTTGGCGTTTTGGTTTCCGTGGTTTGTTTTTGTTTCGCCCTTTTTTGTCTTGTTCGTCTTAACGCGTCGTCAATGCGCGCTGTTGATGTGGGGTTGTATTCCCAAGTTCGCTTCCTTTTGTTGTTTGGTGTGATGATTCAGGTTTTGCTGGTATTTTTGAATTTCAACATATTTGGTTGATTGATGAGCATCGGTTCATTTGGTTAATGGACAAAAGAAGTGAGGAGGGGCTGGCTGGCAAGATGATTTTTTCGAGCCGTGAGAGTTTATTGCCGTATTTATGCCCATCGATCCATTCGTGCCTGTTCCCAACAAGCACAGCACCGGATACAAAACAAAGAAAGAAAAAAAATAAAACCAAGCACTAGTGCGCACGCACCCTTCCGCCCAGTCAGGCACTGCCATTTCTGTTTGTCACTCCAGCAGTGGCGCTCCCGAGACCAGGGACCGGGAGAGTTCTCGCAGAGGCTCGACAGCCGCGGCGGAGTGCGGGAAGAAAGAAAGCAAGTACAAAAAGAGCGATATCCATTGGGCGAGGGCTGGCGGCCACCGGCGGTGTAAGGCATTGGACAGCGACAGTGGGCAGAGTTCCATGAACACGCGGCGTTTGAAGACACCACTGGCGACGGGCGGGGCACGCGTAACCAAGTCCACGAAAATTAATCAGTTATAAAAAAAAGGAAGTTAAAACCTTGAAAGAAAAACATACCAGAACAACAGATTGGCCAGTTGCAAATAGTCCGTCGCCTGTTCGCGAGTGCCGAAGTAAATCAAATCCTCAACTATATGCAGATATCTGAAGTACAGCTCCGCTGCCTTTTCGTTTCCCTGTTTGCGTTGTTATCCATTTTTTTTTAGTATTTACTATTGGACGCGGAAAACAGCAGCTTTACTAACGCCGAGCGTTTCGGATCCAGTATCCACGAGAATACCAAAAACTGAGTCATTCGCGTTGAAATCTCGCAGAAGACGCACAATTTGACTTTCGAGGGCAACGTAAGAATGCCGAGATCCAGTAGCGAGCTGAAAAGGAGCAGAGAACGAATAAAAGAACAAAAACAAAAGCCGTAAGAATTTCCATCAATGTTCATTCGGCACTCACCGAAAATTGGCTAAGGTGACCAAAGCTCAACTTCAGTACAATCCAATATTTCTCGCTTGGTCGATTCTTGTTATACACGGTGATTTGCTCCACAAAGTATTTTTGCTATCGTTCGGGGTCAGGTGCTAAAACATAACTCCGCAGGGAAAAAGAAAACAGTACCCTCCGTACGACATCCACATCCTTAAGCAATGACGCCATAAGAGGAACTACTTTGATGGACTTCGAACTTCCAGGTTGGACAACCGCCGTGCAATTCGCTTTCCGTGGCGGCGAACTTCCAATGTCTGAATCAACATCAACCCCAAAGTACATCGAGTCGTTTTTGACTTCGAACACCAGGGAGTCAGAAAGAAGGTTTTCGATTGTTAGCGAAGCGAAAGGCTGGTAAAATTTGATGTCCCAATCATTGTCGACTCCCTCTTCTCCGACTTTCGTTATCTTGCCAGAGAACACAATCTCCTGGACGGGAAGGAAGATTTGAGGCTTTCTGCAGCTCGATTTCAAATAAATGGTCTTCTGGTAGTCCTTCACAAGCAAACAATTCACTGATATTTCAATGATTTTCTCGTCAATGATATTGGCAGTAGCCATATCCATTTTGACTTTTTCATGGCCTCCAAGGGATGGTCTGTATCTCAAAAAAACTCTCGTTTCCGACTCGGGTTGGACAATGACACTTCGAAATACTTTCGCAGATGACCGAGACAATGAAAAGATGAGCTCTGACGGATCTGAAGCTTTGAGATTTGATTTGATGAAAAACTCCAATGGAACGCATTCCCGGTTCCTGATTATAATGGACCGCGCGGAATACTCCATGTCATAAAACAAGCCGCTCATAGTTATGACGTCGCTATTCAACCCTTCATTTATGAACGAGTCAGTTCCGGCTATAATCACATCAAAGACGCTGCTCGTCTCAGTTGCGCCAGTCGGAATCTTTTGAGAGAAAGGAATGGAATTCAAAGTCGGAGTTCTTCGCAAACTATGCTTCCCGACAACAGCCATACTAGTTCGAATTATTTTTGAGTCAACAAGATTATCCAAATTGTCTACAATTATGTACGTGCAAAATAACCCTCGAAGCGTTGGAATGAAATTAATGTTGATTGAATGGCTGGAGCTTCTAGAATCAAGAACACCATCTGCTCTGCTGATGACAATCCAGGCCTTGTCACTGTCCGTCAAAGTGCGTATTCGATAACCAACTTTTTCATTGGATGCGTTCTCGAGAACAACACGTTTGGTGATTATCGTATTCGATATATCCTGCTGGCCCAAATCTAGTTCGAACAAGCCACCTGGCTCGGAATTGCTCTGCTGGCTTTCAACAATACGTTTGCATCCCCTCAAATGTATCAGTGAATTCGCTCTTCTTCTGTTACCGGAAACAATTTAGCTGAGAACGCAGAAAAAAGAATAAAAACTCTCACTCAGAAGCGTACGATCGGTTGGATTGAGCTGATTGAGAATGAAACTTCTCAAGCCCACTAGCAGCAAACGAAGCGTTATCGGTCGTTGACACATCACCGTCATCGATACTTTGAGGTTCGTCAGTGAATGAAATATCCTGCTCAGACAACGCATTCTCCGTGCCTTCCACTGAATCTGATATAGAGCCATCCCTTTCACTGTCCAGATGGCGCGCAAGTGACAGTGCTTCTAGAGTATTGTTAAAAAGAGATGCGCTTTCAGTAATTGAAATCTGGAGAGTCTGGAAGTAGCCTGCTGTAGAATTCAAATCATAAATATGCACTTTGACAGAATCGGAAATGCCGCTGATATTTGTCTTGACTAAAGATATTGACAAAACTAGCTGAGAGTTTGCTTCAACCTGACCCTCATTTTCAGGCCCCAAAGGAGATATTTCTATCAAGTTTGTCCCGAGTGGAAACTCCAGAGGATAGTCGACAGCAACACGAAAATTCATCGGAAAGAACTTCAGCAAGTTGGTTATCACTATATTCCGGCTTTGAAGACCGATAGTTGAAATATCGAGCGAATCCAACGGAAAGCACGCAAACTTGATTCGCTTTTCACTCAAAGAAAATGTCGGGCCCTCCATTATACTGCACCGAATGGGAATTGATTGTGTCATTCGTTTCTGTCCCGAACCTTGCTGAATGGTCTCGATAGTGGACTGAATCGATTGGTACTTTGTCGTGACCAACAAAGAACCGATACTCGCGCCGGAGCTGTTCGACAACAGAGTCGATCGATCTGAGGTTCCAAGCATTCGGGAATTTTCTTGCAAATACGCTCGTACCCGCACATCCAAGGATCCAAGGGGGTCCAAAGTTAAAAGTCCATTTAAATGAGAATTTGCTGACCGCGACACAAACTCAACCCGCAAACAGTCCGTCAAATACTCAGATGGCTGAAACTCAATTTCAAACTTGAGGTCTTGCTCAGTCTTGTTCATGATCTTGAACCAGTTATCACTCGACGAATTCGGCAAACTACTCGGATACACCAGTGAAGGAAGGACAAGCTCTCCATCCGTAAGTCGCTCGAACTTCAAATCCAGTAAGGTCAAAACGGATCGAATTTCAACGCTTATTTGATTCCGGGGGTTGTACGTATTTAAAATATTGATTTGGCTTATTTGCGGTCCAACTTTACCAGAATTCATCTTCTTTGGAATAAGTACAGCCTCAATGATGTGCGATTTGTTTCCTTCAATCGTTCCGCAATCAACTGAGCTTCCGAGCTCATTTTTTATGCCCAACACCTCAACTGCCGTCGGTAATTCAAGTTGATATTCGAGTGTGCACTCAGATTGATTCCAAAGGCGGAATGAAAAGTTGACCTCCTCCCAATTATTCAAATGACCAACTCGGCCAACGTCCACAAAGGCTGGTTCTACAGTTGCCAATGACATTCCGTACGAAACCAGAAGATCGATCGCTTTCAGGACCAGACTTTTTTCGGGATTCTCAATTAAGAGTACGCTACGGACAGTCAGGTTCTTCCCAGACCAGAGTCTGCGGCAAGCATCATCATTAGATGGTGGGCTTTGCACAGAAACAAAAACGCTGGCCCTTTGATGTTTTTGAAGCAGCAGGTTTCCGGTTTCAGCAACATCCAAGTTGCTGTTCATAACAAAGCCACCACCACCGCTAAGCACCCACCGCACAGCACTTTGGCCCGTGGTTTTTGCTTCAATTTCCAAAAGCTCTCCAGTTGTGTTCAGAATTTCGAAACTTTGTTCATACGACGGTGCCACTTCGGAAAGGTGCCGCTTTTGCAGAAACACCGAAGGCGAGCCATCCGCAGTTTTGTCTGGAGGATTAACTGAAACGTACACGTTTTCCCATTCAATGACCGGAAACATTGGATCGCTTTCGGATTTCGATTGATATCGAAATTTGGAATAAAGCTGCTCTTGACTCAGAATGACACGAGCAGGACGGTAAAATTGAGTTCCAAACAAAGCCAAAAACCCGTTGTCTGCGAAAAATCTGACTTCTGTCGAATAAACTTGTTCAGGGTTGTTTTCATTTCGAACAACAATTTTCTCGCTGATATAACCGTAGCTTCGGCAACGTAACGAGAAAGATACAGACACATATGCGGTCGGTTGTTGAAGAAGTGAATTTTCATCATCCATTTGTTCTATAACCCCCGATTTTTTTTCCACTGTAATGTTTTCCGAGTCACATTCAATGTTGAAGGCTAAAGGTAATCTAGGAGATCGATTCACTAGAGTGAGCTGCCCCGTGTGAAATCCTTTTGGAGAAGAAGACGAACCCATGTCAATAAAGCACTCTTCGACACTGAAATTAGATATTCCGATCAATGCAGAAAACTTCACCGTTTGTGTCAGAAGATAGAACGTAGTGCACAACGATGTGGAATCTCCTTCGCGAGACATTTCTTCAACAATGCTCACAGAAAAGCGAATTCCTCCAATCAAGTTCCTCGTTTGTTCGAATTGGGACTTCTCAAAGGGCTGAACCGTTGCAGGCAATGAATTCTCGCTGTTTGCCTGCACTGGCAATGCGCCGCTGATGCTTGCCAATGATTTACCCACACCTTTGGTAGCATACGAGTTGATCCCAGCCGACGGTTTTAGCAACGATGGTTGAAGAGCGATGTAGACGATGACTTTTTCAGATGGTGCAATAATAAGGTCGCATAGAGGAATTTCTAGATTTTGGTCTTTGAATATTAAGCATTGTTGAGCCAAGTTGGAAGTTGCAGAAACAGAGAGAAGAGTTTGAGATATATTCAAAACTTCGAACGGCTGGACTTTTGCAAACTTCTTCGATGGGTTGATGAAACACGGCCCCAGTTCAAGTTGAGAATTCGGAGATTGCAGAGAGGGAAAAGTCAGATACATATTCAGAATTCCATAAAATGCGAATGACACCATCTCTGTGACACCACTGCTCCGGACACCAAATTTATGGATTTGGTGCCCTAAAATGACAGGGAAAATCTGCACGTAAATTCTTTTCGACTCACGAGGATCAACTTCCCCAGTCAGTTCTTTGAAAGTGATTTGAGTACTCAACTCGCTTTTGATGATATCGAACGCAAGTTTCTCATCCGTATGATTCACAATCGTGAAATAGCAATCGCGCTTCTCATTGATTTCGGCTCGTCCCAAGTCAATGTGAGCCAACTCCAGGGAAAATTTGGACTTTGACTCAGTGCTGGACAAAAGAGTTTCTTGGTTGTCGAATATGATACTGCCTTCTGCGTTATGTTGAGATGTAATAAAATGGCCCTCAGCAGCCATGAGCTCTTTGAAAACCATGGGTTCGAAACAGACTACGCATCGTAGAGTGATATTCTTCATGACATCAGTGTTCTTATATTCATGGACAAATACGGCTCCTTGGCAGACCTCTGATTCTTGAAGATACGCTGAAAGTGCTTTCAATGGCAACTGCGGGGGTTAAATCAGCGACTCATTCAAAACTAAAAGCAAAAAAAACTTACTGGAGACTGCTTTTTTATAGGCTTCACATGTACCTTAATCGTTTTAATAGCACGGGGTTCGATCCACACAACGAGCGACTTCGCTGTATGTCTTGCTTTCTCAACTTTTTGGGCAACCTGGTCCGTCTCATTAGCCGAAAATTTCCCATTTGAAAGATCTGATTCGTCTTTTGCTTTGCCAATGTCATCGTCCATACTTCCCAATTTTAGCTTCTCCAATTTTTCTTCGGCTTTCTTTATCTTCTCGGTTTTACCCTTTCGTCGGTATATTTTCAGCTTCTGTTCCAGCTCTTCAATTTGTTCCATCATTTCCTTGGTAAGAACCAATTGCTTCTGTTTCATATCTTCGTTTGGCAGCCCATCACCACCAACAGCTTCCAAGCGAACGTCTAGGACAACATTTCGAAACTGCAATTTTTCGTCGTCAATTTTCACTTCGAACATTCTTATTTTTGAAGTTGTGTTCGTTATCATGATACGCTGGCTATTTCTTGAAAATTCGCCCGCCAAGCAAGGCCCGAAATCAATCTCCAACGTGTCGATTGAAAACTTTGACGGCTGTCGAATGTTCGCCTTAATTGTCAACGTCTGGTCGTTTTCGCGGTCTTGCAAGTTCTCAACGGTAACCTTTTCTTGGTATTGGCCAGCCAAAGAGGGCTCAAAAGCAAATTCGATTTCTCTTTTACCGTATCCTCGAATGAGGCCAATTTTGCTGTCTGGAATAGTAATATCGCCAGACGCAATGGAACCCGATTTCCTTAAATAATAGAAAAGGGGCGTTTCACTCTTGTTGCGAACCACAATCGTTTTCGTTTGCGCTTCATTTTTGTCTAGATAGCCAAAGTTAATATTCCTTTGGCCAAGTTCCATCATTGATCGGCAC
Source organism: Entophlyctis luteolus (assembly GCA_027604725.1). NCBI lineage: Eukaryota > Fungi > Chytridiomycota > Chytridiomycetes > Chytridiales > Chytriomycetaceae > Entophlyctis > Entophlyctis luteolus. The sequence goes on along the minus strand of JADHYT010000002.1, from coordinate 133,354 downwards.
AGAGAACAGCGAATCATCAATTCACGAACAGGAATATCTCCCGCTTCGCCTGTTAGAAGAGCTTCGAACTGAGGCTGATGAATATCCCTATCAAATTCCAGTAATCGGATTAAAATTTTTGAGTCATATTTTTTTGACTTTGTCTGGAAAGTTTATCAACAATTGACGCCATGTTCACAATGCATACCTGAACATACGGCCTTTGAGACCCAAAAGCGGTCATGACAGCGATGAGCGATATCTCTGCACCTGGTTGCAAATCAAGAGTGTTCACGGGAGAAAGTCTGCCGTCTTTAATCAAGCTCCCCAACTCTCTCAACAAAAACTGATAAGCCTTTTCAAATTCAATTCAGTTTCGGAGAAGATAAGTGATTTTCACGAATACCTTCACATATTTCTCTTCTGTTGATTGTTTTGAAAAAACTGGAGGAGATACACCAGTGAATTCCTCAATGGATCTGAGAAACGTCTCAATGCTCATCTTAGACGCATTCGATATCGATTCGCTTTTAATTGAAACACCTCCTGATTTTGTCGTTCCGGTTCCAGCACCAACCGCATTTGCAGTGTTACTCACACCACTGTTTGCGCTTTGGCGGGCGCTACTGAATCGTGGCGTTCCCAAAGGTCGTTGCTTTGAAACTTCAGGAAGGTCCTTTTTGGGTTGTGAACTTGTGTCCAGAGCGTTCAATGCTGAAGAGTTTGTCGTTGAAGATACGGAAACCGCATAACCGGAATTTCCAGCAAAGTCCGATGTTTCTTCTGTTTCATTTGAAAATCCATGGCCATCACGATATTGCCTCCGCAATTGTTGCAGTCCTTCAGAACTCGATGCAACCATTGCGCTTGCTATTTTTCTACCGGGGGACATCTTGACCTCTTTGTTGTGAACAGTGCGGAAAGACGCCAAATCCAAATATTCGGGCTTCTTCACTTCACCACCATTATTCGGCTCATATTGCGGCGTTTGAGATATTATTGAGGCCATGTGACCCATTGGTGTCTCAATTAACGATGCCGAGGTTTCTTGAACATCAGATCCAATTGATAAGGATGTCAGTTCGAGCGGTGACAATCGTTTTGACTTCTTTCCGTCCAAAGAGTCAATTAGTTTCTCTTTCAGCACCAGAGAATCTAGATTTGAAGTAACAGTGGCAATTTCAGATTCGGGTGCAGACGCTTTTGAGAATATTAACAGCTCCTCAGCTAATGGCGACGACAGTTCCAATTTCAATCGCTTTTTTGATGTATTTTCGATTGAAAATGAACGAACTGCAGGAGAATTCAGAACTACAGTGCCGAAGTCGAGAAAATTTGTTGATCCCGGTGTAAGAATACGATAAAACAGCGAATGAAAAGTCACTCGATTTTTATCAATGTGAGTTGATTTTACTTTTACAACTTGATTATTTTCTGAGTTGTACAGATTCACTACCGTGACTTCTTTGCAATAATCCGGGTTTACTTTTCGAGGGTAAATATCAATTTTTACTTCAACGGATTGTTTGGGCGGAATTAATACTTCTCCGCGATGGCACTGAAGAACCTTGGCTGGAATTTCTTGTCAGAACGTGTCTATAAACAGAAACTCCTTACAAACGAACTGCACCTCGATTTTGCCAGGCAACTCAGATCGGTTAAAAACTGTGATTGGCAGAGACTTGAGCGTGCCAACGTCAGTATCCCCAAAATCAAGCTCACGAGGAGAAACTTCAACAATCGATGTGCAAGTCCGGGCTTTACATTGAACGGTTTTTCGTTCTTTCTCGTTACTTCCTTGTTTAGAATATGTCAAAGTGATCTTGAAACTTCTTTTCATGAGTCTCCCGCCACTGGTGGAGATGTGCATTAAGTCGTCAACAGGATCCTTTGAAGGTCTGAAGCATAAATCCAATGTTCGCTCGGATCCGCTTCGCAAACAAATTTCTTCAATTCGAGTAACTTCGTCACCATCTTTTGAACGCCGATCCCCCATGAACCCCAAGCCTGGCATATCCTCGATAATGTCCCCACCAAAAATACTTCCAATATCGTCAAAGCGCTTGGTGTTCGCAACATCAAACGCATCAATTGAGCTACTCGTGATTTCGCTGTTAAATCTCTGGAAAGCCGCAGGCGATGACGTGCGAGAATTAATAGAGCTTGTGGGGTTTGAAAAATCACTCGTGTTTGACGAATCAGTTCCAGTAAGCTCACGAATCCGACCACGTCGATTGACGGTCTTGCTAGTTTCGTCTGTAGCTTTTGCGTAGTTCAGGTGTTGGCGAATTCGCTCCTTCGAAGATTCCTCGTCGCTATTTTCGCGATTGGGTGGATCGGTCCCCTTGAGCAGAAAAACAAGATCAACACCATCTTCAACAGTCAAATAAACGTCCACTGGAACATCGATGAGATTCTTGATTGTTATCTGCTGTTTGTACTGGCACCCGGTGTAGCAGTCGCCAAAATCGACCACTCCTTTGTCTAATATTTGAAGAATTTCTTTTGCGGGTGCTGTTCTGACATCGGCTGTTACCAAGGCCTGAACAGTATTGCCGGCGGAATCATTGCAATTCTCAAGTTGCAAATCATAACTGAATTCCCCTGCCTCAGTTGGTTTGAACGTCACTCTAATACGGCGCTGAGAATATGACGGAATTGGGCGAGAAAAATCCAGGGGTTCCGCAGTGTCGTAATCGCTGAATGATAACCAAGAATTATTTTGTCTGCTTGACAGATCGATCGTATTAAGCATCCAATACAAGTCTATTTCTGATCTGTTCAACAGATGTCACAAAATGTAGAGCAGCTGAAAAGGCATACTTGTTCCAAATGGAGAAATCTTTGAAGTAAGTCCCACCAACAACGCAGCCGTCGAAAAAAATCCCGGTTTCGCCAACATCCGTCCAGAGAACAGACCGACAAACACGAGAATGAAATTTAAGAGTCACCTGAGCGAGCCTAAGAAACAATATCCCATCAATTTTATCACCTGAAAGTCCGGTGAACCGACATCTCGCGTACTTGAACTGCCCGAAAGCGCAACAGACGCGTTGTCGACGTCTCCAAGAATTTCTCCCGTTGGTTGGTTTGCATTCAGTTGATTTTCTCCGGCTTCCACAGGTTTAACGAAGGCAAAAAAGAAAATCAAACCGCTGACTTCAAAAAAATCATGAAGATCTTCGCCACCGTCAGCTGTGCTTAAATTTCGCCTTTGATGAGTCAAATCAGAATCCTGCGAGACACTGGATACTGTTGAACTCTCATCTATAGACGATGCAGTTTCTATCTGCTTTGAACGCAGGTTCTCCGGCGATTCAGACCGGGCAGTCAAATAACTATCCGATGAATTTTGGCCATCTGGCAAGAAAGCAAGAACTAATGGCAATGTTTGGCCCGGCCTTAGTTCCACATGTTCGACGTAATTGACATAATTGAACAATTGGTTAAATTGATAGTCATGATTGTTCCGCTTCGAATCATCAACAGATGCAGATTGCGGCTGATCAAACTGCTGAAGGTCCCCATCAGGTGGCGAATGGAAATGCAAAAATTCTTTTTGGCGCTTTGATTCGGCCGCAACTGCATGTTTGAACGGTGTCGGAGTGTCGAAAACGGGGTCCGAGTCATCGGGTTTTTCGGGCTTGGAAAACGGGGAATCGGGAGCAAAACTGTCAACGATGTCGGTCGAATGTACATCGGATATTTCATCTTTCAATGCCTTAGGTGCAGGAAGTGGAATTGGCATTGCAGAAGACGGCAAGGCCTGCAACGGTGGCAAACTGAAGAGGGAATCGCGGCTGGAAACTCCCTCCATCGAATCGTAAATGAGCTCCTCGGCAACAGTTTGAGATTGTGCTCGGGCCAAAGGCTGCTGCTGAGTGAGATTCTCGTTCGTGAGCTGAAACGCGAGCTGGGAGCCAAGTGTTGACTTGATGCGAACTGACACTTTGTGGGTCGGTGAAGGGTTATGCAAATGGAGCCAACGAAGAGCATGTAACCCGTTGAGGTATACGTTGTCAACTTCAACTGAGTTGGCGACTGGAGGGGATCGCGGATCCAGAACTACAATCGGGGGTTGAGTGTTCAACGGGGTGAAAGCTGAAGAAGGTGCGCTTTTTCGCGCAACTGAGTCTGAGATGCGGTCACCGTCATAGATCTTGCCAGTTACTGGAGCTCGGTGCGGTACTACCCAGGCGTGCAGTGGGGCGAGGGACGGAGATGCTGGCGCAAGCCCATCCGCCATATGCAAAAAACGATGACACCAACAACGCGTTCCATTGTATTGATTCAACCGACAGCAACTTCGTCAAGACCCTGTGAACCTGTGAACTGCAGTTTTTTCGTGAGTTCGCCACGTTCAGTGTTTGTGCCTATCTTCGAATCATGGCTTCCAACCTTACGCTTTGGAAATAAAGCACAGCACACACAACAGCGGATCACCAAAATGAGAATGCAATAATTGAGAAATATTTTCACAATCGACGCTTACGGCCGCTTTGCCCAGCGTCCTCTCCTTCTCGCTTTTTGTCTCCTTTGCCACTTTTGCTCAAACTCATTCCGTACTTTTGACCCATCATCTTGTCAAGTTGTTTCATCTCACGATCCAGTTTCGCATCCTCTCCAAGTTTCTTCCCACCACTGCTTAATTCCCTGCGATTCTTTCGACCGTCTGCACTTTTTACCCCGAACTGGTATGCGCTCTTTGGCATGACTACTTGACTGTCTTTGTACGCTTGAAACTCGGCCTCAGTTTCAAAATCGTATCTTTTCAATTGTGTGCGCTTCCTTGCCTTGATTCCCATATCCAACTGTTCGGCGTCTCGTCGGGCTGAATTCTCTCCGTCATTCGGATTTTCTTCCTTTTCGCCATCATTCTCGTCATCATCTTCATCACTATCATAATACTGGTCGAATTCTGTGTCTTCTTCTCCATAATTATTTGCAGACCGCGAAAAGCTAAGACCGCTCTTGACCTTCTTGGCCTGAACCTTTTCTTGGTTCAAAAGAGTTTCTGCAGCCCCAGCTCCATGAAGCGAATTAACCATTCTTACACCAGACTCCAAAAGTTCAGAGAGCTTGGTTGAAGTCGACCCTTCTACGGCAATTTTCTTGCTTCTAACTTCACTGACATGGTCGTCATCCAAATCTTCCAACATGTCGTGAAGGGGAATATCCAGAGATGTTTTCTTCTCCATGCTCGAAGAAACATCATCATCGTCATCTAAGCTTGGCTTGACAAACAATGACAAGTTCGACATTTTGTTTCCATCGTTGGAAACTACACCATGACGAGATTCAAAAGAATAATCTCGACCCACACCGGCAAAAATACTGTTATAGCATTCAACTTTCGCAAAATGAAACTAAAAGAAACGAACTCTTCGTCATCCTCCGGCAAACTATTTTGAACTGGGTCTTTGGGAGGTGGTTCCGGTTCCGAATGCATACCAATTACATTATTATTTTCTGAAGCTCTCGGAGCTGTGGCAATTTTGGGCTTTTCGACTTGTCGTATTTTTGACAAAAGTTCTATTAGTTTGGAAATCACCACCTCAGAATTCTCTGATGGAATTTTCTAGGAAAGATTAAGTGAAAGTAAAGTTATTCACAATAATAAATACCTCTGATTTCGTTTCTGAACGACTCCGCATAATTATTGTCGGAAAGGAATCTCCACCAAGTCCCCTCCGATCACCAAGATTCCAGCAAAATGACATGCGACCCCTTACAAAAGAGTCACTTTGGACTGGTGCAGAACCGTCATCGGAGAATAGCGCTACAGATACAACTTTTTCAGCAAAGGCAGTTTTGAACGGGGATTCCGAATTTGATGCAGGATTCACATCACTAGTATTTGCTGGTGACGGATTTAAAGAAACATCGGAATCTCTTTTGATAAAAAAGTAAGTACATAAGCCGTCATTTACACTATACCGGCCGGACGAGCTTTCCAAATCTGCGCGCACCTTCTTCAACAGCGCGAAATCCAATCCTTTCACAAGATGTGTGTGTGACAAATCTCCGCCGAGATACTTGGATTGTTCGTACAGTGTAGGTTTCGAATTGGTGGCCACAGAATCAGCCGCTGCGTCGCTGAAACAGGAATTGGAAGAATCCAAGCGAAACTCTGTTCAAACCTCCCCGCTAGTTGCGCGATGATCTCTTCGGACCCAATGTAATCAGGATTCGCTCCTTCTCGCCGCTCGCGTGCACGATCTCGGAATTTTCCCTCAGTCCCCCGCACATCGTCTCTGAAATGATGACCGTTATGAAGTGAGCGAGGAGTATATGATGCATCGCACCCATCGGAAACCTTCTCCTTCTTGCGGAACTTCGATGGAACTATTGGGGAAGGACGAGCAAAATCATTCGGTCGGCGGGAGCCCTGTTGCTGGTGCTTTGATTGGGACTGGTTTGGTTTCGGAGTTGCGGCCGGTGGATTGCGGGGTGTCGCAAGTAGACGACGGAAGTCGTCTTGGCTCAGACTCATCACGGACAAAAAAATTCCCAACAATTGTGTAAGAATCTATTTAAGATTCATAGATTCGCAGGTACACGAACTTCCCCTGCAATTACAGATTCATTGTTTCCAGGCTTTCGTTTGGATTCAGCAGGTTGAATGGTTTCTAGATCGCATAACAGAAACACCTTCTCGAAAATTTGGTTGTTAAGGAAAGCAACACCAAAATGTCTAAGGTGTCGCCTGCCCACCGGGTAACCGCGGCTCCGCTTGATCTTGCGGTTGAAAGACTGGGGCCGTATCTGCTTGAGGCAGCACCGCTTGCAGCGTCCTTGATGGCAAAGTCTTACACGTCATCGTTCGTGTACTGTATGCCGCACTGCGATGCAATCCCGCTTGCGCATCTTCTTGCTCCAACTGGATGTGGAAAGTATTGGGCTGAGCTTCGTGGCAATATGCTATCCTTCTTCGCCGTTCCTGATGGTAAGACTGTTAGATTCAAATTCATATCTGACGAAGACTCCGCGTCAGACATTGCTCGCGCCGCCTACCATCCGAACCCTAGCGTACAGAAGCTCATGGACTCTGAAGGTTTTACTGTTCCGCCGCGGAGACTGGTATCTGCCATCAAACAAGCAAATGGCAATCTCCCCGCCCTATCCGTCAGTGTCTCCAACGCAATCGCGGAAATTATGCCATATGGATTTTATCCTCCACCGCTACCTTCAAACCCGGTCCAACCTCCACCAACTCCATATGACGTATGCGTAGCAGTCAATTTTACAGGAAGCAACTTGGCCTTCATATTTCTGCGAAGCAAGATTGCGGCCAACCATTTTGTCACCGCACTGCGCCTTTGTCAATATGAGGTTAGTATCCGTGAATGATTATTCTGACAGATTTTGCTGCAGTCGGCAAAAATAAATCACCATATCACTCTCTTGCGTCTTGCGTCTCCTGAAATATCGATTCCGAATGAAGTGAATGACGGTTCTGGTTCCCCGGTATCGGATAGTTTATTGGCGTGGCGTGACGTTGGTCTTTCGCCGTTCAAAACAAGCTATGCAGAACAAGCAAGTGCTCGAATATCTCACGTCGGCTTTGAAGGATGGGTGCGCGTGCGATGTGGATATAGTTCAGATTGGCGAACTTTTTTTGCCGTTGTGTCAAATACTGTTCCGAAGTCAGGCCACGAGGCTGAAGTGGATGTTGGCAATGTCGCAAGTTTTGAAGGGGACAAGCCTTCCAAGAAAGGGTCCAGATTCATGGGAATTTTCGAAAAGAAAAAAGACAACTCTAAGAGAGCCGTCGAAAGGGAAAACTCGCGGCAAATGCAGACGCAGCCGCAACAGCAGGGAAAGATTGCATTTTATGTTGATGTTGATGCTTTCAATGCGAACTCGCCAATATTTTTTGTGGAGAACGTGACTCAGGTCTTGCTGGATTATGCTACATTCATCAATTGCAGTAACAGTGCAAACAATTTGTGCGAGATTGATATAAATTCTTGCCCGGCCGTATCATTCTTGGATGATGCGACTATACCCGCAGTTTGTATTCTGGGATCCGTTGTAGGATACAGCGCGGCAAATTTGGATAAAATGAACTCGAAAGAATCGCAAAAGACGTTTTTTCATGCTGACCCGATGGCATTTCGATCAGATATGGACTATTTTGAACGCTTGCGGATGGGGGATGATCCCCGACCAATGCCTGACTGCGTTTTTTTGTGCCCTACGACTGGTGGATTGAAGCGCTCAAGTCCACTTTTCCAGGAGCAATATATGCAGCGGATGGATTCTTTACGATGGGTTGTTGCGACTTTAGGTGCTTTCGGGTTGGAATCGAACCTTCGCTCGAAAGAAATCGCTCTCCGCAGTGGAGATTTTGGCGTTCTTCCGTTCGATGGTCTGAAGATTTTTGGAAAGAATATTGCGGAATCTGCGCGAGCGTCATCAGGAGTTAACGGACACCGATCCAAAAAGCCCGAAATGGAATATGGTCCTTTACGATATGCAGTTGAAGCGGGGTCTTCTGGATGGGGCTTGCTCTACTTAAGCACGGATGAAGTGGCTGGGTTGTCGCAAGCACCTCCAGAAGTTGCATGGACTAGCAAAAAAATGTTCGAACTTGTTCTCCAAGACAAACTGAAAACGCGTAGAGACGGTTATCTCGATCAGTGGATATCTGCGGTGAACAAAGGTATCCAGGCACGTGTGAACGTGGAGTTGCAAGAAGTTCATGAAAAAGTTCACGGGCTAATCGAATGGTTGGAGGCACGACAACCTGGGTCAACTGCTGGCGTCGAATTCGTAAGTAAAGCTGAAGTTTCAGACTCGGAAACTTCGTCGTCTGGAGATTCCAAGTCCGAAGACCAAAGTGACTCAATTCTGTTATCCAATCTCCGACCTGTTGGAGAAGCAAACACTGGATCCGCAACTGCGGAGCTGCTGCAGTTTGCTGATGAAATCACTTCCCAGCAAAAAAATAATCAGGATCAAAAGATTGTGACCAAAGTCTCCGAGAAGGAAAGCACATCCGGGACCGATGATTCAAATAATTTGTCGTCTGCATCACAAATTCTAGATAGTGCTCATATTTCTGATCAATCAAGCCCAGATGATGTGGCTTTGAATTCCCAAAACGCACCTGTTTCGCCACGGTTGGGGGCAGGAAATGAACCTTCTGCTCAAGCTCGAATGAATTCTCCCTTGCTTCAAGGACCAGAAGTTGTTAAAACGGACTTGGTCCTTGTCGCCGTTCCGTCCATTCAGCCAGATGGAACTTGGGCATGGCAGTACCAGGTTTTGTGTTGTTTTCACTATCTCTCTTTTCTGAACCAGAGTAGTTCGCTAGTCAAGCGTCTGTTGGTTCAAACGGCCAGCTTTTGCCTGCGAATATCACGCAACCTTTGGAAAAAGCCAATAATGCGAGTAGCCGTGAAGATTCAGAAGATGAAAGTTCTGACGAAAGTTCTGAAAATATTTCTCTCGCGGACTCTCAAAAACGACTGTCGATGGCGAAAGGCGATGAACGAAGGCAGAGCGTGTCGTCATCATCAAGTTCGATGGCTACCTCGGCTGTCCATGGTGCTGTGGTCGCAAACGGAAACGTCACTGCAAAGCAATTGAACAGTGCATTTGGAATTAAAACTTCACCAAATCACACGCCACCAACAGCCGCTCCTCTTCTGCAACGAGTGCCGTCGCCGATTGTGGAGGGCCAGTCGACACAATCGAACTCTGGGTCAAGTAATTCGATGTTGAAAGTTGCGGCTCCTTCCGATAAACGGCGGAGCAAATTGGTCCAAGTCGTCAACGGTGACGAAGATGATAATAACAGCCAGAAAAAGTCAGAAGAGGATGATGAAGACGAAGACGGCAGTGAAAGTGAAGAAAGTAGTTCTTCCGCGGAGGAAGAGAGCCAAAGCGAAGAAGGTTCAGAGGACGTGCAGCCAGAAAACGCGGACACTCAAAGCGTTGTCAACCAAATGTTGGTCAACCAAATGATGATGCAAGGAATGCCGATGTTTCCTGGGATGATTCTCCCCGGAATGAATAATTTCATTCCAAGTAATATGGGAATGATGCCTTACCCGAATAATCTTCCTTTGAATATGGAGGCTATGCCACAGATGTCTCAGTATATCGTTGAGGTGAGCCTTTTGTTTCGACACACAATTTTGAAATCTGTTTGTGATTTTCGCAGGAAGAAGAGAAACCCTTCAAGATTTATTCGGAAAATTCTTTGTTAGCGCAGCTTCCTGAAAAAAATGCAGCAGGCGTATTTTTGGATAAGAGCCCTAGCAGACGTCCGGCAGGCCCGCTGGTCAGTTTACCTGCAGACGTGAAAGAGGCACAAGAAAAAGCCTTGAAGCAACGAAATTATGAGCAAGCCGTCAAATCCGTTGGTCTTGGAAGCGGGAATGTCGACCAAAATGCAGTTGAGCAGCTGCGACAGCGTTTCGAAGGAGTTCATATTCCAGGCGGAAGTCGGTCTCACGGGCTTGGATCCAATATGGCGAAAATACAGCAACCGCTGCCTAAGCCAAAAATTGAAGGTGGCTTACTTGGGGAAGTAGATAAATGGGAAAAAGAACGAGAAGCAGTCAAAAAATTGGGAAACCGCTCCTCAGGATTTTTCCCACCAACTCGTCCAGTGTCAGCGATGGATAAGTTCGGATATTCTGGGCAAAACCGTCCAATGTCGCAATATTATGAACAGAGCGCCTACGCGCCTGTGCCGCAACAGCTTCCACCCCAGCAAATGGGGGCACCATCATACATGGCATACAATCATCAGTTAATGCAGCAAAACGCTGGCCCGGCCTATGTTGCCCCTCATCACAGCTTATATATGCAACCACAAATGGTGCAAGGCGGGCCTTTGCCCCCAGCCGGATATGGCTACAGCGAGTACGGTTTTGAACCTTCATGGGAAGATCCGAATTTGCAAATGATGAGACAGCAATGGCTGGAAACTGAAAGGTCTGACGATGCTCTTTTAGTAATACTAAAATTTGATTGAAGAGGAAAGGAAATGCAGCGCATGCTGGAGCGCAATGTGGGAGAATCTGGTATTTATCTTTCTTTTCTCCATCCTGGTTCACCTTCCAAATAGGCGGCCCGCAAAGCAAATCGTCCAACGTTGGGGGGAAATCGAGTTCAGGGAAGTCCTCAAAGCAAAAAGCTGCCTCGAAGACCAAAAAATCGAAAGTGGATTCGTCTGAGTCGGAAATCGAAGAATCCGAAGAAAGTGGCACCGAGTCTAACTCGAGTGAAGAAAATTCGAGCGAAACTGAAGATGAGGACACGGACAGTTCAAGCGATGGGAAAAGCTTGGCATCGCGGAAAATTCAGAAACTGTCGAAACGACAGTCTGCAGTTATCTTATCCATCAAAGCCAATTCTTCGCCTCACCATCAGAAGACGTCAGACTCAGACAGTGCGTCCCGAGCTTCAAGCGGAGGAATAGCTGTGAATCCTGCGACTGGGGTCCCGCTGGCAGTGGAATATGCTGGTAGTGCGTATGGACAGATACCGCGCCCTCCGCACCCACCACAAGCCTACATGTCCCTCAATTCGGCTCAGCACCATGGAGCGCCAGGCCAATATCCGAACCAGAACTACCCCTTCAGTATGCAATCAGATCCGTACCAAGCGATGTATCCGAAATTCCCGCAACAAGGGTCATCGGAGGCGGGGTCGTCCGGCGGGGCAGTGCGCCGAGACTTGATCGGCGAGCGCAAGCGCCCCACGCTGCCCACACGCAACGTGGACGAGGCTGCGGCCGAAGAGGAAGCCGAACGCAAGGAACGAGAGCGCGAGCGTCGGCGGCGTTTGCGTCGTCGCGGAGTGGCTGTAGAGGACAGCACGGACGAAGAGAATGGCACAGCCCCTGTACCATCTCAAGAAGACCAGCCGAAACCGCCGGCTGAAGTGCGATCACCCGTTAGGGCGCGTTCGAAAGAACGCCGAAAATCTCAGCATGAAGCCAGCGCATCTCCAAAGTCTCGAAATATGTCCATAGGACGCAGTGCCAATGAAGTAAAGAGCGGAAAAGGCATTCTGGATCCTGAGGAGTTGGAGAATATACTCAAGCGCGCTGGCAAGCAAAAGGCTGCTGCCAAAGAAGCTAGCGAACAACAATCAAACGACAGCAGCAGTGAAGAAGAGATAGTAATTGTTCGTCGCAAAAAGAAAAGCGGGAAAAAGAACAAGTAAAGTTGCATTTGGGTTACTCGTCAAATTTCAGACACAATAAGTACACCATTCGCTGGATCCACAGTCTCCACCGCACAAGGCACGATTGACCCGCTTTTTTGATTCGGAAAATTTAGATTCACCCGTGCTTCGATGCCTCCGAGGTCTCCCAGGATTCCGAACGTACTGCCTTTCCATTCCCTTGTGATAACCACGGAATATATAGGACGGGAACACCGGCTTGCAAATGGAACCTCCCATGTTCCACACGAGCTTCCCCAATCACTCAACCCACGATAATCCGGCCCCCAAATGACGGGGCCCCGAGGACCCACGCCAATGCTAGGCATGCACACACCAGATACCTTGGTCGAGGGAATGGGAACCCCGCCATCGACTATTTCTTGCGGAGCCCCGCTTCGCCAGAGTATCTCCCTGCGGGAAATCCATTCGAGGGCCCAAAACTTTTCGCTGGCACTGGAAACTTTGTCAGTGAGGCGCTCAATCTCGTGCGAGCGTTGCGCTATGCGCACCACATCCTCAGCACTGAAGACATTTTCGAACGACCCACTGAGTGGCGCAGCAGCGTCTTTCAGCAGCTGCTGTTTGATAAGCCAGTGCATCATCATGTCCTTGTAGCGCCGCAAGGGCGACGTAACCTTCATGTAACCTGAGCCAAAGCCAGCGCTTGTTCTTATTCCAAGGCTGAAGTGGTTGGTGGGAACAGAAGAAATAGTGGCAGACGAGAAGTACGGAAGGATTCTGCGGAACGCGCCGAACGGGAGCACTCCTGACACAGGATCAATGTGGTCCAGTGCCGCCGCGGCAAGCGCGCTCCCCTCCCCGTCCTTCAGCCCCGCCTGGCCTCGGAACACAGCCGGAACGCCGTGTTCGGCGCAAAACTTAGCTGCCACGCGGTTCGCCATAATCATGCATTCCGACACCATGTTTGAAGCCGGTTCCAAGTGATTACTTGCATTTGATTCCAGGACTACCAACGGGGACGCCGCTGACTTGTCGGGCGACGCCCTTTTCAACACTTCCATCCATTCAAAGGCATGATCCGGCGAGATGGGGCTGAATGGTTGAGGATATGGAAGTACTTTCACGCTGAAGCTGGGTTGATCCGAAACAAACCCTCCGTTCTTGATGCGGCATTGCAAATGCCGAAATGCCAACTGTTGCAAAACGCGCAAACTTTCAATGGTCTCTGCATCGGTGATTGCTGATTCAGATTTCGAGGTGTCAATTCTGTTTGCTACCTTCGTAGCGTTTTGAACCCATGGCATTGGTTCAAAAAATCGGTCCACGGAATTGGAAATCCCATACACGTGGCTCCAATCTAAAACTTCGTTTACTTGCTTGTAATGCAATATTTTGACGTTTCGAACCAAGCCAGGACGAATTTTGTAATCAATGATATCGTCGTCGCCGATGCGGCAACTGAAAGTGAGAACATTCTTGCTTTTTCCCAGATTAAACATTCGGTCGCTCATTGAATCAGGAAGCATCGGGTAGTGTCTTTCAGGAAGATACATCGAAGATGCCCTTAGTTGCGCGATGCTTGAAAGTGGATGAGTTGGAGGCAAAACACTTGTTGGATCCGCAATATGAATATGAACCCAAGTTTCATTTGACGCTGTGTGCTCCACACTTATTCCATCATCAAGCTCCTGTGCGGTTGGCGAATCGATGACAAAAACCGGCATTTGTCCGAAGTCATGCCTCAGAGGGTTCATCGGGTCGTGTCGGACAAAAGAGTCGGAAATAGGAATCGATGGAAAGACCACTTTATCGCGTATCACTTCCAGCAGCGGGTCACTCAGGGGAACTTTGGCTTTTAAGGCATCATTTATATTGTGTGAGGAAGCAATTGGCTCAGATCGGTTTGATGGGTGGAGCTCGGAATCATTCACTTCGAATTCATCGAAACATCGATCGACCCAAATTTCAGAGTCAACTTTCGCAGAATCCGCCCAAGTCGACATGCCGTGGTTTGGGATACCAGCCAATAATCCATTCGTGTTTAAAGATTCAATAGATGTATTTTCCCAAGGCGTCAAGACCCCGATATCTTTTAGCAAGCGAATTGCAGCAGAACGTTTGGCATTGGCCGAAGCAGCCCCGGGCGAGGAAATTTTTGTTTTTTCGATGCGCGAAAGAATCCCTTGGGACACAATGTCCAAATAAATGTTCGGATTCAAACTCGAAAACGGCTGACATGCGGCAATGCGAATGGCCTTGATGAACTTTTTGTCTGTGTCAGAAAAATGAACAGGGTCCGAATTATCTAAAGAATTCCTCGGTGTAAGGAAATTTCCAGCTGACAAGGCTTCGACATCGATCACTGATAACTCCCTCGCGCTAATGGTATACATTTTCAAATCTAGAATATACGGAACGAATGACCAACCGTTTCAAGAGAATTTGGACTTTTTCAAGAAACTTGACCAGCGCGTCACCAGGTTGAGATCCTCTGGTCTGAGATTCAAGCCACGATATGTTGCTTACTTCTTCTTCTGGAATCAAATCGAAAAGTAAAGCAGAGCTGTCTTCGGGAACGATACGATCGGAAGCAAGCGAAAAATGCTTCGGGTTTTTAAGCATGAACGAATACACTGCATATAATTCTGCAGGTGATGGAGTATCGACCGAGAAGAGCCATTTCGCGCTGTCCGACACTGACACCGAGTGTGAGTGAGTTATGAAGTGGGCATGCATTTGACGCGCTCGCGTCGCTCGCGAGAACAAGTTTTGTTCGACAACTTCCTCAAAGCGCGCCAGATGCGCCAAAAGCGAATCCGGCAGTTGCGCGTGCGCAAGGAGCCCTGTAGAGTCGGCTTTGACTTTTGGAGACCGCCGTATGCTGTCGTCAGCTCCTAGCTGTTGCTTTTGGACCTTCGTGGACCATCCGCGCACAACAAAGCGGATATCGTTCGCTGAGTGCCGAAGCGAATGCCCTTGGGGCGTCAGGGAGGTGAAGAACGGGTCGCTGTCGCAGGGTTCTCGCACGACGACGCATGCAGCAGACCCCGCTCCGCCGCTGCTACCCGCGCGCCGCAGTTGCAGAAGGTCACCAACACGCAGAACTGGGCCGCGTGCGAAGCCGCCTCGCGACATCACAGCAACAACAAAAACAAAAAGGAAAAAAATAACGAAAACACGCTGGCATTGGTTGCCACATCATCGCCAAAAGCACATCCACAAGCCAAACCCCACACTCCCCTCCCAAAAACACAAAAAAAAAGAAAGAAAGAAACAAGAAACCAAACAGGAACAAAGCGCACCAAATCGCCTCACACACACACACACACAAAAAAAAATAAAGTGGAAATAAACTGCGAAAAAAACCCCTGAACATTTTTCCTTCATCGTTTCGGGGTCCCACACCGATAACATTCCGTGCGGCTCGCATAGTTGTGATATCGGCATGCAGGGACTGGACACGCCCAATCCCCTGGTCTATCTGTCGGTCTAGGTCCACCTCCACCGCCAGTATGCGTGGCTGGCCCTGTCGCCACGCTGACATTCGCGCCGTCATTTGGTCGTCCGCACTGCATGCACACCGTCCGCGAAGCAAAATTGTGCTTGTTGCATCCTCCGCATACCCAATCTCCAGGTTTGAATCCAGTACCAACAGTTGCGGCAACTCCAGTCCCTGGTGGCCTTGGAGACCGGCATTTATGGCATTCCATTCTGGACTGGAAGTTTTGGAACCGACACGACATGTTAGTGCAAATCCAATCTCCTGGCTTCATCGTCGGACCGCCAGCCAATACCGTCACACTTTTATAAGCCATACCACTATTTACATTGCCACCAACAGATCCTCGTGCGATTGCAGTAGCGGCTCCTGCTGGACTGTTGCACTGCTTGCAGACAACACGATTCGCAAAGTTATGGAATTGACACGAAGGACAAAACCAATCGCCGGGTTTCGTGTCCGGCGCGGTCATGCTTGTCACTGCAATTTCTTGCGCTGTCTGCAGGGTGATTGTCAGCGGCTTGGAATCGTGAGAACGGACATACCGGAAATGGCGCCCTCAATGGCCTCGTCAATTCAAATTCCCGCTCTGTGGCGGGTCCGACTTGAATTGCCCTGCCATTCATGGCCCGGCCATTCAAATTAACCAAACACAGATGCGCATCGGAGTGGGTGTTGAACACTGCGTATCCCGAACCATCAGGTCTTCCTTCGCCCGTTTTCAACATCCAGAGCTGAGTAGGCACTAGATTAACTTGACGTAACCAACTTTGGACATCCCTGCTAACATGGTTAGAGCAGAAAATAAAAACTGGAAGAAAAGCAACTCACAAAACCGTCACATTGAAGGGAATACCGTATATTATGACAATTTTGCTCTCGGTGGCATAAAAATCTGCAACAAGAGTTCCCAGATTTGTCGGATTCGTGAACGGAATTTCGCGAACTCTGCTTCCCGGCTGATATGCTGATGGCGGCGATGCAGGCACAGCCAATAACCCCTGGGCGACTGCAAGCACAGTAATTGCGATTTTGGCAATGGTCACTGCACTATCGATCCCGCAATGTAATCTACCCTCGTGTTGGATGCCCACACTGTGGCACAAAGCTACTAAAGACATGTTTAGCGGGAGAGACGGCGATACGGCAGGAGCGGTCGAGGTAACCGATGTGACTGGCAATTCACCGGAAGACGTTGCAGGGAACGAGATTCCGGCAGAATTGTTCTCCGGTTTCTTCACAGAGGGTAGCGCGGCTGAGTTGCCATTCGTGGGTGGCTGCAGCGGTGGGGTTGCAGCCACAGCGGGAACGGAGAGCGCGCTGGGAGCAACGAGCTTTTGTTGATAACCCGAAATTGCCTGCTGTTCTTGCTGCTGTTGCAAATACCCTTCGTGCCATAAGCGAACTTGTGTGCCGATTTCGAAGAAGACAGAGTAGTATGGAGCCAGCATAACGCCTTTTTCTTTTGCTTCTCGCACAAGATGGAAGCGTAGCTCGCTCTCCCCGTGTGTTGCGAACGTAAATGTTTTGTTCTGGGAAATGAAGTAGGTTTGGATGAATATGTCAAGTTCCTGAATCGCAGTCGCGAAGGAGTCTGGAAAACACCATGCATTCAATAAAGAAGGAAAATAAAAAAAAGAAAAAAAACAAACACGCACGCTTTGCAGCCATCAGCTGGTCGTGAGAGAAACCAGAGACGCGGGAGCAAAAAGCTGAAAATGGGGTGAATGCGGGACGGATGAGGAGTTGCTGCCAGTGCAACATCTGATTTGCGGGGTAAGCGACAACGACAAACGATAGCTCGACGAGTTCAGCTCTATCGCGCGGGACGAGAGGTGCGGCAGGATTCGCGTGGCTTTCGTCGCAGGTGGATGTTGTTGCGAGACAGACGACAAAATCGGGGGGGAAGCGGGCGGGGACGGAAGGCTGTGGGAGGGAGGGAGGGAGCATCTGCGACTGGGGCAGTGTCTGCGGCTGCGACTGCGGCTGCTGCTGCTGTTGCTGCTGCTGCTGCTGCATGGAGGCAGTCGCGGGGCGGTGACTGGGACGGTGACAGGGGCGGTGCCTGGGGCGGTGGATGCGCGATGGATGTGGATGGATGCCAGCAAAAAGCTCCCGCTGCTGCGAGCCGCCGATTGGATTCCGGATTCCCGCCTGAAATGCCGCCCAAGAAGGAGGCCGAGAAGAAGAAGAAGATTGTCGAGGACAAGACTTTCGGCCTCAAGAACAAGAAGGGCGCCAAGGTCGCAAAGTATGTCGAGCAGGTCAAGCAGCAGGCCGCGAACTCCGGCAACAGGAAGCAGAACGTGTGTGCGCCCATCCACCCATCCATCCATCCATCAATCATCTATCCATCATCTATCCATCCATCCATCATCTATCCATCCATTCATCTTCCATCCATGCATCACTCTCGGCACCTTCCCTACCCGTCCAGCCCCCGCCTGCCCTCCCTCATTCCACCGCTGACTTCCCTTGCATCATATCGTAGGAAGACGCTGCTTCCAAAAAGGCTGCGGCTGCGAACGCTAAAGCTTCTGCTGAAGCTAAAAAGGCAGAGCTCGCTGCCTTATTTGCTCCCGTGATGGCAGTCCAGAAAGTCCCCTTCGGTCTGCTTCCGAAAATATTCGTGGTTTGCCGCTGACCGCTGTTCCTCGGCTCGCAGGTGTCGACCCGAAAACAGTTCTTTGTAACGCCTTCAAGCAAGGCCTATGCACGAAAGGCGCGAAGTGCAAATTCTCCCATGACAAAGATGTGGAGCGCAAAGTCGAAAAGATTGATATTTATGCTGATAATCGAGAAGGTGACAATCATCATATGTTGGCAGAATGTATTCACTTTTTTTTCCATAACAGCCGACAAGAAAAAGAAACAGTCTGATATGGATGGCTGGGATGACTCAATGCTGCAAGCAGTAGTCTCTTCGAAGCAGGATACAATGAATGCCAATCTGCCAACAGAAATAGTCTGCAAACACTTTCTTGAGGCAATAGAAACCCGGAAATACGGATGGTTCTGGGAATGTCCAAACGGCGGGAAGTCTTGTAAATACAGGCATGCCTTGCCGCCTGGATACGTGTTGAAAAAGAAAGAAACTGAAGCGGAAAGGCGAGAGCGAGAAGCGAACGAAAAGGAAAACGCCATTACTATTGAAGATTTCCTGGACAGAGAAGTATTCGCGTTTATGCGTTATTCACAGAATTCTAATGAACGAAACAGCGACACAACTTGGGTTCAAACTTAACACCGATCAATGAGGAAACGTTCGCCAAATGGAAGAGAGACCGAAAGGAGAAACAGCAGTTGGATTTCGAAAAGATGACGAAAGAAAAAGCTGAGGCAGCCAAGAAAGTCCGAGCAGGGATGAAGTCAGGGATGGCATTATCGGGCAAGGACTTGTTTGATTTCAACCCAGACTGGGCAGTGCAAGGTGACGATCAAGACGAAGAAGGGGCAATGGACGTGTATGAGCGGGAAGCCTCTGACCACGAAGGAGAGGAAAATGATCCGCAAGGGCACTATCTTGGGGAAGATGGCGGTGATCCTGTCGAGTACGATAGGAAAGGCAAGGGAAAGCTCGTTCTCGCAGAAGAATTTCTGGAGGAGCTTGATGGACTGGAAGATGAAGACGAAGAAGACGAAGACGACGAAGAAGAAGAAGACGAAGGTTCCGATGATGGAAAGGAGAATGGCGATGCATAGTGATGAACAACAGTTCCTTGATTTACATTGTGTTCCTTGATTTCTCTTGGTTTTGCTTTAACTCCATGCATGCCTTTCAGCATAATTCAGAATGCGCTTCGGAGTGTGGACGTGGGTGTGACTGGTTGGGTTCTGATTTGTTTTGCCAAAAGTGGCGGCGAAAAGACGGCGAAACCGAGCGCGCGATGGGCACCGGAAAGAAGCAGCAGCCGCAGTCGACGCTCAAGCAACGCGCAGCTCCCCCCGCGTCGAATCCCGCGCCCGCCAGCGACATGACTTTCCCCGCTGACGGCCCCGAAGCCGCTGCTGCGGTGGCCGCCCTGCGCGACGAGCTGCAGAGACACAAGACCGTCTCTGCTGGCGTCATCAAGCAACTCAAGCGGGAAATCGCGACTCTGACCGAGAATGCGAGGCTGGCGCGCGCAAAGAACGTAATCTTGCACGGCGAGCCTTCTCCTGAACACACTTATCGAATTCATCAGGATTCTGCCGTAGGAGTCAACGCAAACATCACCACCAGCGACCCGTGTCTCTTTCAATCACAATCCGAATCACCGCTTCCGCCTGCCTCCGTTGTCGCCCCTGGTAGCAATCTTGCCCGTGCATCGTCCTTGCTTGGTGAGGATGCGCGCATTCACGATGTTGACCTACAAGCCCCAAGCGCGACGCCATCCCCTGTTCTCAATATACATTCTGACGCGCCGCTGGCTGCATCTACCGGTGCCTCTTTTGATCCTAGCGACGAGCGTCTTGCTTTGGCGTTGCTACAGGTGTCTGCGTCCGCTTCGGAAAATCAAAGCCTTGCCAAACAAATCTCCAAGCAAGAGGCCGAAATTGCTGACTTGCTCAAAACGATCGACGCCTTGCACTCTCAAATCAACGACCAAACTGCAGAAACAAACGTTCTTCGTGGTCAGGTCGCTGCTCTCGAAGACCTCTGCGCTTCTGCTAAGAACGAAGCCAAGAGTGCCAAAGAGGCGGAACGCCAAGCCGCCGGTCAAATCAAAGCACTCGAGGCACATGCGTCTCAATCTGCAAAGACTATTCAGGACTTGAAAGGAAAACTTTCTGTTGCTGTTCAGCAAAAAGATGTTGTTGCCAAACAACTGTCCCAGGCCGAATACGAGGTGGCAACAAAATCAAAGTCACTCGAGGCGCGTGTTACCCAGCTGCAAGAGCTCTCGGAAAACCGTGAGCATGAGCTGCAATCGGCTCTTGCCGAACTCGAAAAAATGAAACAGCTGCTGCAGGAAAAAGACTTTTCCATTGTGGGGCTTCAAGGAATTATTAAGAACATTGAGACATCATTTGCAAAAGCATTGTACAACCCGATATCCTCCCAGTTTTCTGTTGGTTTTCTTTCCAAAGGTTTTTTGTTTCCTTCTGTCTTTTTTTTCTTTTTTTTTTTTTTTTTTTTGGTCAAACGAACACCATGTTCTGACATTTTGACAGATTTGCACCGTTTCAAAACAGATCACTGGGTTTCTAACTCCGCCGTGGCAGAATGCATGCATTCGTCATGTGGCACGAAGTTTTCAATTTTTCAAAGGAGACACCACTGTCGCTCATGCGGAATGATTTTTTGCTCCAGTCATAGTGGGAAGAAAATGAAGTTGTCGTTAGGAAACCACCAGTTTGATGCAGCTGGTATTGAAGGAAGGGTTTGCGATGGATGCTATTTCGCTGCAAGTCAGCGGTTTTGACCTGCGGCTGTTAGTCAAAATTTCAACGGTTTTTTTGTTTTCTTTTATTCTTTTGTTTTTCAATGAAACGTTGGCAACAAACAAATATGGAAAAGACCGATTTAATTAAGCCTTACCCTTAGAATGAACTGCTGCCATAGATCCGACGCTACCAATGTCGGAGTGCCAAGCAGCCGATTGAATCCAGAGAATATTTTGTGCCGCCTTGCTGCCAAGGGTCATTTTGTCAATGAATCAATCAAAATCAGTTTCTTGGGTTTGTCTAAAATAACATCGCACGCGCAATCGAAATGGAAAATACCGTAGGAACTAAACTTCACAAAAACCATGAAGTTTAAGCTTTTCTCATACGGTGGTAAAAAAATTCTGGCATAAATAAAAAACAAACCAAATGGAAAAACTTAGATCATGGCAAGCATCACTCAACATGAATATTTGAGACAGAGCAGGTTCCTCGGTGTGTTCTGGTTCTGTTTTTGTTTTTTTTTTTTTTAAAAAAGGTCCCGAGAGACACATCGTTGTTACAGGTTTTGGGAATCAAATTCAGGAGTCAAATTTGACGACATACCAGCCGCTGGGATGCGAACCGAAAAGTAGTCGCAGTCAATAGGAATCTCCAGATTGCGCATCTGTTCCGTATAACAGCGCTGGATCCAAGTTACTCCCCCACAAACTGTGTACAAATTCCTTGCTGCCTCAATGTCTGGAAGCTATGGTTTTTTTTTAAAGTCCGTGTCGCTGTCCGAGCATTGTCCGCTTCCATACGTTGCAAGTGGCTTCAACTAAAACAGCGGCCGATCGGAGATTCACGGCTGCCGCAGTCTTTCCCACAGTGATTTTGATTTTGAGTTTTAGAATTGCACATAGACCAACAACTTTTTTTCCTTTCAAAGTTTGATATTTTATTAGTTGCCGCAGTGGGGCCACAATTGAAAAACAGTGGTGTACTTTCCCGTTGGAGAACGGTGTAGAGACATAGGGGAGGGCACAAGAACGAGACATTCTGTAAAAGGCCAGCTGAAAACCAACTTAACAAGCATTCGAGAATTAACAAAACACATGAGGTGTTGAAAGGGGTGTGATCGGTAGCGAGTGCAGGGGGTATCAAGATTTCGTTCAGTAGTGAAAACAAGTGTTTTGTGTTGCTGTTTGTTGGATATCACCAAACCATTCTTATGCATACCAAAAAAAAACAACAAAAAAACATACATTCTTCGTGAATCTGCATCTCGGTTTTTTTGTACGTGTTGAGCTCATTTCGTATGGCAACTTTGAGTTGCGGGGTGAGATGTTTGAAGGTGACGTCACCGTCAGGTTTCCTGTTGTACTCGCTTTTCCTGAAAGTAGTGAGGACCTCGACGGTTTCGCAGAAGACGATATTTTTGGCTTCAAGCTCGTGGACACTGGGGCGCGTACGCAGCTTCGATTCCAGCGAATCTTCGATCATGGAGCGTGAGAGCCGGCGCTGAGTGTCAGCGAGGTTCGGGGCGAGGTACGGTGCTGGAATTTGTCATTTTGTTACCACGACGGGAAAAAAAATAATGAAGAAGTGGTATTGACTCACCTTGGATGATGTTCATTTCCTCGAGCTCCACGCGAGAAGGGCGCCGCTTGAGAATCGACTTCAGCTTGACGGCCTTGGCTTCAAAGTCGAGTGGGTTCTGGTCGTCTGGTCGAAACAAGCTGTCGTTCGAATCACCGGCTTTTTTTTTTTGAAGGAGTAAGTTACAGCACAAACTAAGACGAACGAAAAAGAGTGCCAAATACGTTTTAGTATGTTTCGCAGCTTCAGATCAACCTTGGATGGCCGCATTTCTAGTTTTCTGTTAAGCGCATCTTGTTGCCGCTCCTTCTCGAAGGAAAGTTTCTTCTGGACTATTGTCGGAGAAACGGAGCTTTCTGTGGATGTGGAGCAAGGGAGTATGGGCAGTGAGCGATCGGCGCCAATTCCGAAAATGCAAGCTATCACCTTTGAGGATGTTCTTTTCCACAAGCGTGTCCTTGTCGTTTCTTCGGGACAGTTTTTTTCCGATTTCTGGAAAGAGAAGGAGACGAAGAATCAGACACAACAGATCGGACGGCTGGATGGGCAGTCGGGGGTAGGGGAGGGGGCCACACGAAGCACACAGACATACCAGAAACAAGTTTGGTGAAGCGACCGCCACCATTCGAAGCGACGCTCTCGAGCGACGAGTCCGGATGATCGGCGGTGGCGGCAGGCGACGGGTGGACGGGGTTCATGGGGGGCAATCCTGGACAAGAGCGGCGACACGTCAAACTTGTTCGATTGTCTTGTGCGGACAAAGGAACGCGGGGGCGCACACTCACTGGGGATCGCGCGATGCGATGCGGACGGTGGGCAGCAGCGAGCAGACAGACGGCGGCGATGCAGAGGACGGGGCACCAGTGGAGTGGCTGTGCGGTGCAGTGCAGTGCAAACAAGTCGCCCCAACAATTAATTTTTACTGTCTGCGATTGAGCGAGTGACGGAGGACGCACAGATAGCCCCAGAGATAAGATTAGATTTTTGTGGGTGGCACTCACTCACTCACTCCTGCGTCCCTCCACTGTGTCACTGCCACATCACACCACCCTCATCGCCATTGTATGTGCAGATGCATCTATGTGCGCGTGCCGGGCCTGCCGCCTGGCTCCTTCCCCAGGAACACTCCCTTCACTGTCTCTCTCCAACACCCGCATGCTCACTCCGCCCAATGCTTCTGCCATCGCATTTCGCCGGAAGATGCTGCTGCACCGCAAGAAGCTGCCACTTCCCTGAAAGTCTTCGGTAACTCCGGCGTTTCCCAGATTTTTCGAATCACCTAGAGCATTCGTCGGAATGTTGATTCCTGATCCCACGGTATGTTGCACCAATTCTGCGAGAGCAGTCGGCGCATTTTGTTTCTGACTTTTCAACCAAATGCGAATCTTCACTCGCATATTTCAAAATGGATGGAAAACACCATCCAAATCAGCCTCTTTAGACTGCAGTTGAAAGGCACCGTAGTGGGGCGGAGATTGCTGCATTGGCCATCTGGATTGCTGTGTTACAATACAGACGAGTGTATTATCTTTACGTTTTGCTTGACGAATAGCTTCTTGTGGAGCAAACCGTGGGGAGGGGACTGCGACAGGGAATTTTGTAAGCAAGGCCAGATAAGATACCACAACCGACACGTTCTTTCATTCGGTTCTGATTACCGCAAATGGCGGAATGCTACGCATTAGAAGTGTGAGATTTGTGGAGAGTATTTCGCTTGCTGTGTTGGGGTCTTTGTTTCATAATACATCTTGAATCGCTTGAATATCACAGTGACCAGGCCAATAATGGCACCTGAATTACAGCGGTGCTACGGAAATGATATCGCCGCAGGTCTATTATTCAACTGTAATGCAGTGTTCCATAACGCTCAACCAAACTTCTCTGACACCTTCTGCATTTATGACAAAAATTTCAATTCGCGTTCGCCACACCCCCTCCGCCCCCGAGGGCAATCACAGTGAAGCTATTTCCAGCTGACAACGACAAAAATTCACATCAATAATCCAGCACACGTGGCAAAGAACACGGAAAAAAAAAGAAAGAAAAAAAGAATCAAAACGAATACAAACGAAATCACCACTCAACTTGGATCGTGACCAATGAAGTGGTCATTGATTGCCTTCACAGCGACGCGCAGAAATTCCGTGCCATCATCATTTTCACCGCCAGAGGGGCCGTGGCACACAGGGGCATCCTTGCGCCCATCAAGCTCCCAGACGGTTCCAGCGACGTCGACGAAGGCGACAAAGTGCAAGTCGACGTCGTCTTGGGGGTCGCTAGGCGCTGCGGTCTGACCCTGGACCGAACTGTCGGCATGTAGCTGAGCGAGCTGTTGGTCGGTTTCGAGTACGGCAGCACGCTCGGCGGGCGAACGGCCAACGAAGGCGTCACGAAGACGCGCAATAGGGCTGGCCGGCGCGAAGGAAAAGACGCCCTGGTTGTTCAACAGGGCATGCAGAAGGGCGATGGTACCACAAGCATTGGGGATAGTCTGCTTGATGAACAAGGGTCCTCCGGACGCATTAGCAGCGACAGGCACAGAGACGGCAGAGACGGGCACGGCGGACACTGGAAACAGCAACAGCAGGGCGTTCACGGGGCGCGGCACGAAAGCCAGCGCGTCGGCGTCCAGACCCCACACGTCCGAGAAGGCGGCACCGCGAAGATCGGCGCCCAGACGACCCGCGAATGCCGACAGCACCTGCAGTCGTTGTCAGTCGATGGCTGCACACGACGCACTCAACCTCAGGGTTCGATTCCAGTGGCAGCCACATTCCGAGGGATTTTTTCTCAATATTTAGGAATGTCACACCAATCGAGCTCCCTGGTGTTTCCTCCTCAAACGTCGTCGTTAAGTTGTGTGCATAATGTGGACGCAAGCAGAAAAGCGGAGAAACTGAAGTTCCAGTCAATCCCACTCAAGCAGTATGCTCATGCTGTTGCCGCAATTGGAATCTTGACAGAAACGCTAACAAAGGAAAATACAGAAACCTTCTGTAGTATGACTAGATGAGGTGCTCAGGATGGTTTGCACAATCATCAATCGAAATGATGATACCAGAGAAATTTTCACAGCACTGACAAAACCATACTTCGGAATATGAAAAGTTCTCACTCCATCAGTGATCTTTATTTCAACAAAATCGGTTACTTCACTTCTTGATCACGAACGAATGCCTGCCAGCCTCAGCGTCATGCACGATGACGTCTTCGCCCGAAGCAATACGCTCAAGATCCTCCTTGGAGAGCTTGACCGGGTGCGTGTGCTTGAAGAAGAAGGCGCTGACCTCCTCACTGGTGGTCAAGGTGACTCCCTCAGCCGCAGGGGCCGCCAGTGCGGATGCGGGAACAACGAGCGTGTGCGTGTGCGGGAACAGACCGCCCGTAGAATGTGCCGTCACGTCAGCCATTTGAGGTTTGATTTTTCAATTTGTTTCAAGCCAAAGTTTCAACGGCTGACAAATGGCAAGTTAACTTATTGGTTTCCAAGATTGTTCCGAGTTCAAAATATAGGCACAGCCATTGCTACCCTGGCAAGTTCAAGCACTGGTAATTTTTCAAAAACAACCCTCTCACGCCAACCAATCTCAAACATCATCAAATCCGCACCACGCAGCCAAATAGCCCTCGATCATTCATCCTTCTCAACATTAGCCGCAGCCAATTTCTTTTCATTCAGGGTCTCCACATAGACATAGGCAACGTAGGACACGACGGCGCCAAATGCCAAGGCAAGAATCAGCCATTTGTTGGACTTGTCTTTGGCACCTAATTTCGCAGCTTCTGCTTCGGTGAACACTGGAAACACGCGATAGTACGAAGAAATTCCGTTCTAGGGAAGGTTAACGAAAGACCGGGAAAAACTGCCTACATGTTCGGCATCTGCGGAATCTTTATACTTATATGTAGCAGGCTCATCCATAAGATATCCCGAGATGGTGGGCTTGACGACAAACCAGAAAGACAGGCTCTCATTCCTATGCGAAAAAGGTTTCCGTTAAGCCAACGGTTGAATAATACAAGAATCAATGAGTTGAGACGTACGGTTGGATCGTCTTAAAAAGACGCGAGTGTTTGCCTGCGACGGGGACAAACATGGTAAGGTTGCGGAAAGTTTTGTCATGGACGACGAGGTTGGAGATTGGTTCTGGGTAAAGAACGACTCAGCCGGAAGATGAGGGGTCACTGGGAGAGACTGCATGCTGAATACGGAGAGGCCCGAACAAACCGTCGCCCGTGTTAAACGCGGTGATGGACACAGTGGCATTGCGGCCCTTCACGAGCAGCGGCTCCTTGAAGGTCTTGTGCACGAGCACGGCGCCAGTGGCGGGCGCGCAAAGAAACGACAGCAACAGAAGCAACGGCAGCGACAGAAGAAGCGACTTCATCATCGGATTGATTCCAAACGCACAACCGCCAAATGCTCGCGCGGCTGCCGCCCATCCGATGCATGCATCCGTTATTAACGGCCAGTGCGGCGACAGCACCGTTCCATCGCGATCGTGTCCATGTCGGTGGCATCCGCACCTTGGCGTCCAAGAAGTCTAAGAAGCTCCCTGGACTTTCCCATCCTCGACGAGTCTCTGACGGCACAAGCAATTCCAGCAACGACAGAGATACCGCTGATGCCACAGCGGAGCATTGCGAGCGCGGTGTCGCCCTAACAAGCCTGCCGTTCCGCTTTGAAGCTGTCGTGCACGAAGAAACGAAACATATCAAAGTCGCAAGCCTCGCACACGGCCTCGAGCGTGTCTTGTTCAAGTTACTTACCGTTTTCTGCACTGCTCTTTCTCCCTAGTTGGATCTGACACCTTCCTGTCTTCAGTCCGGGCGTTCACTATCTCAAGGATCCCAGAACTGGCGTCTTCAATTTCTCGGAAGCGCTCGAGACTGTCACCCAGCCAGAGGATTTCAATTATGAGTCTCTGCCGCCATATAAGATTGCGTCGAATGATCCAGTGGGATTTTTCTCTTCCTTCGCTTTTTTCCGGACACTAACATTTGTCACCAGGTGCTGAAATCTTTGGCAAAAGAGCAGAAGCAAAAATATTACTCATCGACATCATCCATTACGCACTTATTGGCCCAAGTTTATCAATGCATTTCGGACCAACGACCAATCAACAAAGGTGTCCTTTCCTTAGCTTTCGCTGAAGAGGTTTGTACCATCGCGCACGCATGTCCCTTCATGATGCGGGATATGACAGAAAGCGAATTTCACTACCATTCAACGGAAACCTACGTCTGCCATTCTGAAATACTATGACGGGGTCTATAGCATCGATCAAGAAAAGGAAGAGGGCGTTTCGCCTTCAAATGGCATTCTCATGAATCTGGTTTGATTTCTGTTTGTTGATAATCCTTCTTTTCTGTTGTATCTTGGCTCAATCAACGACAAATCAACAGGGAAAGTCGATGGAAAAATTGTTGACGGCCAGCACTGAAGAGTATATTAAACATCTGAAAAATTCCGATTTGCCCGAAAATTATGAGTTTCCTGTTGAGGAAGCGTTTCATTATGCAAACATCGAAGGGTTCCTTTTGCGATCTCAACTCGATTGTCACGACGATCGTTTACCAAAGAAGACGTTTGACTTAAAAACGCGTGCCACCGTTGTAGTCAGGATGGATCCAGAAAATTATAAGGCGAGTTTCATTTTTGAGCGTAATTACCCGCCTTTTTTGTTGATTTACTTTTTAGGACAATACTGACTATACTCTTTCCCGGTTGGAAGGAATCATCTCCTCTTTCGAAAGGGAGTATTACGACATGGCCCGTTCGGCAATGCTGAAATACAAGTTTTGTGTTTTTTCTATTCTGTTCGCTCCGAGTCTCAATTTTACCTCACGCAGCTTGCAAGTGCGTATCGGAAATATGGACGGAATATTCGTGTGCTACCACAACACACAGACAATATTCGGATTTCAGTACATCTCGCGGGAAGAAATGAACAGGTTGCTGTTCGGATCATGCGCCTTTGGGGATGCGGCGTTTGCTCTGAGCGTCAAGTTGCTCGAGCGGGTCGTCGAAGCAGCAACAGCGGCGTATCCGGCGCGTGATGTGCGCTTAACAATGCGACTGGCCGATCGACGCGGCAGTGGTGGGTCACTTGTGGACGGGCTCGTTGTATTTGTGGAGCCGGCCGATGTTCCAGAAGGTTCTGCTGCGTTAACGAAACTGCGTGTGCGCGTTCTTGAAAACTCGCTGCGACTTCTGGACACTCCCGATGCGCACAAGTTCGACCCGAAGAATTGGGTTGTTGAAGTGGCAGTGGAGACTGCGGCGCATGCGGACGCTCCGCTGAGCACAGCGTTCGGGGAAGAGGAAAATGGCGTGTTCGTTGGCGAAGTTGCAAGTGCTTCTGAAAATCACTCGAGAGCAAATGGCACAGGAAAGCTGTATGAGGAGTATGCAAGAATGAGACAGAACGTGGCTGGACTGAACCGCAAAGAGCGAAGGGGAGGCATGGAGAGTGTGGTCAACAGACTGAAGTCGCAGGCGCAGAGAGCGCAATCTGCAAATTACTCGGTGAAATACTGAGTTCAGTCGCGAAAAAAATCGTTACACTTTTTTCTTGGAAAGGGTTGAAATTCCTCGATTTCAACCAAATATCGACTCTCGCCACCCTTATTCATGCAGGAGACTCTGTCACAAGGCTGATGCGGATGATAAACACGGTGAAAACTGGATGAAACCACCAATAAATTTGCATTGTGCAATACCACTTAATGCAATTGTCCTCTACCTTCTGTAGCATTCTCAAGTGCGTTCAAGTGGAGTTTCTGTTTTATCTTCGATGCATTCGGTTGAAGACGCTATTGAAGCATCGATCAGTATGCGCTGGTCCTCTGAGAAAAAACTTCTGGTTTGACTGTTCGTTCAACATAATGCGAGATAGATGAACAGAAAATTCAATGAAAACGTGTTTTTTTTTGTTGTTTTTTTTTTGATGTGTGTTCGCTGTCAACGGCTGTTCAATGAAACTCTTCAATGCAGACGATCAAGTATTTCTACGACATTGAATACACTCAATCCATTCAATTTGAAGTCAAAATTTGATTCCATCTGGCAGCAGATAGGCATTGCTCATGATGGTGCGCTTATTGTGATATTATTGAGTTGGAAGATCAACCGATCACGGGAAGAGGTTGCTAAGGTTATAGTTTACATTTGTACCTTTTCTTTCACGTGTGTGAACTCAGGTGCCCGCGCATGACTCGCGGATTTGGTGAAGTGGCGCTCGTACAATGATTGTAACTTTCCTTGTTTCTTTCGTAATCAGAACATGCCCAGTGCGGCTGCCACGACGAATCCGGACGGGGACGGCTACGACGATGACGCGCTCACCGCCCTTCCCATAGACTCTTCGATAACAAATAGCACCTTTCACGGAGCCGAAGCTAACAGCAGCAATGGCAACAACATCCAACCTCCCGGGAACGGTTCCCCCATGTCCATGTCACTTTCCGCCTCAAGTTCACCCGCGTCGCCTACAAAGTCTGATTACGTCGACCCGCTTGCTTTCTCCATCGTATCGGTCAACTCGGCCGCATCAACACAAAGCGCCGCAAGTGCCCTCCAGTCTGTCAATCTCGCGGGGTCCATTCACTCGCCAACGCAAATGCAGTACATATACAATGCCGTCAAATCAGACTCTCTTGCGCCTGGTGCGTATTTTGTATTGTTCTTTCCACTGAATAAGCCGTTTCCCTTTCCTTCCTTGACGTCAGGGGACTTGGTGCATCTGCTGCCTGTGAAGTTTTTCCTGCAGCTGCGTGCGAACATTGAGCGCGGCGTGGCTCTACCTGGAATCATTGACTATTCGACTGTGGATTCAGCTGTGACCTCTGAACTTGGCCAATCAAATCATATTCACAACGCAGATCCATCGAATCCCCAGGGTTATCTCGTGGTTCGCTTAGAAACGTTTGAAAAGATCAAATCATGGTATGTGACACCTTTTTTCCTTCTTTGTAGTGCTAATAGCAATACTCCAAAAAAAGCTTCCACATGCATCCCACAGCGATTGCAAAAAGGAATTTCGTAGTTTATTCGATCATCGACAATGAATCGTCTTCAGACATATTGCCACGTGCTGCCAAAGTTGATTCAAATCCAATCCGCGTGACAGTCTACAGGTTGCCAGCGAATGTACAGGACGCTCCGTTGGGTGAGATTTACGTATCGGACAAATGGACTGCAACTGTTGCCTCCGCTGTTGCCGGAAAAGCTTTTGGAAAAAACGTCAGCAAAATGTTCTCTTGTTCGATTATCAACAATGAAATTACTTCTTCCTTAATTGGCAATAACGAGGAGCTGCGTTCTGCTTTTGAAAACTTGAATTCAGATAATGGTTCTAAAGTTTTGATTGGAGTCACATGCTCGGATATGGACGACTCTGCTGTGAAGTGAGAAATTCAAATTTTTTTGTGGCATCGGGTGAAACATTTGCTTCTCAGAGATTTCGCCACAGAGATTGAAGCTGCCCAACCTCGGCCTGCGATTTCATTTTCATTGAAACAAAAAGAAACGCCGCAACAGAAGCGGGAACGCATTCTCAAGCGCACAACAAACGCGCAAGAGGAGGAGGAGGTTCTTGGGGACGAGAACAAGAAACCTCTTCTGCTTCTTGGGAGTTCCAGTGATTTATATGACCCCTCCATTGTAAAACTACCTTCTGAAGATGGGGGCAGCAAGTTTCCTGGCACCGGATATACCTTGACAGATGATAGCAGGGCATCAGTTGCGCGTGCCGAGGCAAAGCAGCCCAAATCAACAGCAGGCGTCACAGGTCTGAACAATCTCGGTAACACTTGCTTCATGAACTCTGCACTACAATGCCTCAGCAATTGCGCGCCTTTGACTGAGTACTTCCTGAGCGACAAATGGAAGGAAGAGCTGAATGTGGACAATCCCCTGGGGATGGGTGGTATGGTTGCACGTGCTTACGCATCTCTTGTACGCGATCTGTGGATTGGACAACCATCAGACACTGACCTCCCAACAACTTCATATTATTCCGTTCGATCGCGCGCTGTCGCGCCTCGAAACTTCAAATCAACCATAGGGCGCTTCAATCAAACTTTTCTTGGATACAGCCAGCAAGATTCGCAAGAACTTCTGCAATTCCTCCTCGACGGATTGCACGAGGACTTGAACCGCATCCTGAAGAAGCCATATGTCGAACAACCCGACATGTCTGGTCGGCCTGACGATGAAATCGCGACAAAAGCTTGGGAATTGTACCGTCTGCGCAACGATTCACAAATCGTGGACTTATTCCAGGGCGAATACAAAAGCCGAGTTGAGTGCGTAGAATGTGCGAATTGGAGTGTCACCTTCGACCCGTACATGTTTTTAAGTTTACCCGTGCCTGAGAGAAGAGAGGTTGTTGTCTCGGTTGTTGTTGTTCCTTCTTGCGTTTCAACAGTCCACTCAGCCCCCGTTGGTCTGCACACTGGACTGACCAATGTTGTGGAACGAATGATGGTAGACGAACCTTATTCTGCTGAAAACATCCAGCAACCGGAGAAGCCCCGGAAAGTCAGTGTGACCCTTCCGCGAGATTCTACAATACAAGTGTTGAAGTCGAAAATTGCTGATAAGATGGGCCGGATTGTTGCGAAGAATGCTCCAGGACGCAAATTGGTTATTGTCGAAGTTCACAACCACCACATTTACAAAGTTTTCACCGACTACGACCGCGTATCCGAAATTCAGCCGAGTGATGTAATTTACGCGTATGAACTGATGGATTCAGCGTTAACCCCAGTGGGTCTGCCCGATTTTGATGCCGGAGCAACTGCGCCAGCAAATTCCAGAAAGACGACTTTCGTTCCTGTCTATCTGCGTCTTGTTAAGGACGACAAAAGCAATGGCAATGCAGTAAATTCTTATTATTACAACGAGCTATCCGACATGTTTGGCGTTCCACTCCTGATACCAGTCCCATGCGAGCTGCGAATCCCTGCATCAACTGCTCCGGAAGCAGCAGAGCATGTATCGAATATGCTTTGGCGTGAGCTGGCATTCAATCGGCTTGGTGCTCCGGTGTATGAAATGATTGTTCGTGAATTGAGCAGATATTCGCATATTCCACTGTACCATCGCGCTGATCCTGATCAGGAAAGCGAAAATATTGTCAGTGGTCTGGCTCAGACGTTTCGCTCCAACGTAGCAGCCCTTACAACGTCCCAAAAGAGGAACCGTGATCCCAAGTTCAATGACGAAGATGAAATGGCTGATGACGGCGAGGTTTTGCCAGAAAATTCGAACCCAAGAACAGGACCTGGATTCGAGAAACTGGTTTCAGATTCCCAGTCAGTGGACGGAGAAGTAACTGCCCTGAAAAATTTGTTCCGCATCAAGTACTTGCAAGGAGAGACTGACACGCGCCACGGAGACATAAAGGACTCATTCTATCGAAGCTTGAATGTTGGTCAATACGGAAAAAAGGGTTATTTTGCCATGAATGATGGTGTGGACGCCAGGATTTTTCGGCGAAAATCATTTGTTGAGCGCACTCCCGAAGACCTAGTGGAGCGGGAAGATGACATCCTGATTGCTTCATGCACCGAGTCTCAGCGTCAGCTCGAGGCCAAAGGATGGGTGCTCGACGCCTCCGCAAATGGATTCGCCGTTTCCCATGTTCCTGTCGCGGATGGCGGTAAAGGTAAAGGCGGCAATAGCGACGCCTATGTTGAGATTGTAAGCATGGATGCTGAGATTGCGCTTGTCGCCGAGTTCCACGAGAGCGTAGCTGCTCTACTGTTTGGTGAGGATATCTTAAACGGATATACGCGGCGTGTCGATGCCTTTGAGGTAGTATCTTTTGTTCTATGTATTACTGAAATGTTCATGTGCACTTTTTAATTGGCAGCCGAATCCTGACAGCGAGATCCTTCAAGCTGCAAAAGTCGCAAACAACTCGAAGTCTTCGAAAAATATTGAATTGGACAACTGCTTGCAAGAGTTCATGAAGGAGGAAGTCATGGGAGACGAAGACACCTGGTATTGCCCCAAATGCAAGGAACACAAGAAGATAAAAAAAAAGCTCGACATTTGGAGTGTGCCTGAGGTTTGATTATTTACCCTTCTAGCTGCCGTGTTGCTGTGCCTGACGAAACAATAAGGTGCTCGTTTTGCATTTGAAGCGATTTTCGCAGACTGGACGTGGCTTTAGGAGCATGTCTTCAAATAAGATTGATGCACTTGTTAACTTTCCCGTCAATGGTCTGGATTTGACTGATTATGTGATTGGCCGAGATTGGATGCGAAAGCAAGAGGCAGAAAAAGGAATCGCTCGGGTAGAAGATGGCGGCCTTGTTTATGATTTGTTTGCTGTATCTAATCATTATGGTGGTTTGGGAGGTGGTCATTGTAAGTCATCCTTGTTAAGGTTTTTGGTGAAGGTTAACAATGACTTTCAGACACGGCCTTTGCAAAGAATGAGTTGGACGGAGAATGGTATAATTTCGACGATGCTTCGGTAACCAAAGTTTCTGGATCATCAGTTGTAACAGCTGCTGCGTACATGTTGTTTTATCGGCGACGGACCACGAAAGATGTACAGCACTTAGCTTCGATTGTTGAAGAGAAGACGAAAGCTGCTGAGCAACGGATACCCAATGCACAGCCGAATCCCTCACCTTACCAACCTGTTTATCAATCGCAGCTGTTATCGCAGAATTCCAGTCCTACCGCGGTGAATTGGGCACGTCAAACTCTGTCGTCGCGACAGCGGCCAACTTCACCGTCTAGTGTAGACACAGCCCTGTCTGATGATAATGGTGACGGAGGCGATCCGGGCGGAGCCAGTAAGACCCAGTCGGCTGCTTTTGTGGCGACTTTGGAAAATCCGGCAGGGTTCGAATTTGGGAGCTATAAGCGGTATGACCACAGCTTTGGGGTGTCCGGCGACGTGGATGATGACGCTGCAGATTCTCCTGTGCATGAGATTCGGTTGGACGACGAGGTGGACATCGCAGAACGTGGGGATGGAATGGATGAACAGGACATGGACATCTTCCGAATGTAACCTCTGCCAACACATCCAGTTGCATGCAGATATTTGCGTTGCAAACAAAATGTATTGGCTGCTTTAAACTGTCACTGTTGGCTATGGTTTGTTTGATTGACGATATTACCCTATGGCGTCTTGGAACCAAATAAACTCGTACCCACATTCTTAAATCACGTTATCTTGTTTTCTGGAAATTGAAATAAACGTCCTGAATACGTGGTAATTCGGGCAAGGCTTGGAGGGAGACTTGGACTAATGATATCCTTCCAATTGTTATTATTGGACAGTCGATATTTATTACTAATTTCGCGGAAACGTTTTGAATGTATCTCGATGGATGATTCAAGGCAAGACAGAGAGAACCAAATGAATCATAATGAAAATTCCATCAGGTTTTCTGTGCGGAATTATAAACACTCTGACCTGGGATCAAAATGCGAACCAAAATTATGACGAAGAATCTGAATCGGAATCGTCAAAGTTTACGAAGAATAATGGAGAAATATTGTGCCATAACGATCTGTTCTATCAAATTCGAGTTCATACAACCTTCTATAAGGATGGTTGTGTCAAAAGCTTCAAGCGCTTTCGAGTTTCGTTCCTGATAATTGGTTGGTGAAAATGGAAAGCCGAATTGTCACTGTTGTGGAACACCGAGGTGAATCTTCGGCACATGCGGATTCTGACGCCATCCTTTCGCGTCTCGCTGCTGTTCGGCGGGTAATCGGACGACTTCTGTGCGGTCGCTTTTCCCTCATTATTGATGGGCCAAACAGATTCAGCCCCTGACAAAGGAATCCAGTTCAGGCGGGTCATCGACGCTGGCTGCTATTACTGTGGACAATCCGACAAGTGGCGGCTGGTCGTCGTTCTTTTCTTCTGCGACGTCGAGTCCACAGGTAATACAGGCACCAGCAGCGCGGTCGCGCGCAGGAACCCCGACCCAGAGCATGTTAGCATCGGCCGCATCGGTGACGGGTGGTGCGGCAGTAGTAGTATCAGCAGAACCGATCGAGGGCGTTTTAGTGCTTCTGCGCCAGCACGCTGCAGCGGTTGCAGCGGACGTGGTGGAGCGGCAGAAGACTGTGTCTGCGCGTGCTGCGCGCATGGACGAGGAATGCGCTCGAGCAATGACGACGATGGCCAGTCGCGTGAATTCTGCACAGACACGCGCGTTGCGAGGGAGTATTGCGTCGCAGTGTGAGTGGATACTTTTCGCTTCGCGTTCAGCTTATTCATAAACACCGGACTCGTCCTTTTTTTCGTGTTGTTTCTTTTGTATTCCGGTGCTTTCAGTAGCTTCGACTGCAGACTTAGCCCGACAAAGTCGCCAATTGCTTGCGGATGTGATGAGCGGCCTGGAAAGATTGGAAGAGCATTTAGAGCAACGCGAGCGCATCACGGATCCGATAAATGCCGCGCGGTATCCGTGTGTTACAAAACTGAAAGAAAGGCGTGCTAGAATTGTTTGAAACAAATGGATGCACCAATCAAGTTTACGCAGGCAGAGACTGAAAACCTCGACGCAACAGCGAATCTGTTCAGCATCCTCGTCGCCACAGACGCTCTAGAAAAAGCTTACATCCGCGATGCGGTTCCTGCGAGCGAGTTCGTATTCATCAAGTTGGTCCTGGAAACCGAATGATTGTTTACGACAGATACACTGCTCATTGCACTCGACTTATAGCGCAGTTCAAGACTGCGCGCGATCTGCTACCTCCGGGACTGGACATGGACCAGTTCATGCGGGAATACAAGGTCAGACAAGTATTTAGAATTATATGAAGGCTAAGTTTTACGTACGAAGCTGACCTGCCCAGCTGCTACCAAGCGGTTGCTCGAAATCGGAGTACCAGCGACAGTTGAACACGCCGTTGCGGAATCAGGGGCATCTACGCGACAGCACGTAAAAGCGGTTGCAGATATCACTACGTGTTTCATTACTCTGATGGATTGCATAAAACTAAATATGACGGCAATGGATCAGCTACATCCGCTGCTTGCTGACCTGGTACAAGGACTCAATAAGCTGCCCGGGCTGCCGAGAGACTTTGAGGAGACACACAAAGACCGACTGAAAAAATGGTGAGAAATTTGTGGCATGGGAATGGCTCGAACATTTCGAACAGGCTGATTCAGCTCCACAAGATGAAAGCGAGCGACGTGCTGACGGAAGAGCAGTCGCGGCAGCTACTGTTTGAGCTTGAGAGGTAACTCGATCGGATTGTCCGATGCGTCTGAAGCTTTGTTGTTCACATGCAGCGCGAACCAGTCGTTTCACGCGTCGCTGGCACACTGACCAACAATGTGTCGCAGCTGCCTTTTGAATTTTTTTTTTTTTTTTTTCTGCACCGAAAGCCCAAAATGGCATCAACCATGAACGTCCTAGTTATTGGTTCCGGCGGCCGCGAGCACGCGCTGGCGCTCGGGCTAGTGGCCTCCCCCTGCGTTCATCGCGTCTTTGTTGCCCCCGGTGGGTATTACTGTATAGGATCAAAAGGTTCCTGCACTGACCGCACAGCTCAGGTAATGGAGGCACCGCCTCGCCAGACGGTCGCATCACAAACATCGACATTTCCGATTTCAACGCTCTTGCTGACTTTGCTGTCAAGAACAATGTGAGCTTGTCGGTGCACTTGGACGCCTGTCAACTGAAAGTTTCCAGGTGGGCCTTGTTGTGCCCGGCCCTGAGCAGTGCCTTGCCGACGGAATTGCAGCTGTCTTCAAGAACGGTATGTCAGAGATTCTGTTGTCGCGTTCTCACCAAATCTGCAGTGGGTTTGCCAGTGTTTGGCCCATCTGCTGCTGCTGCAAGAATCGAATCTTCCAAGGCGTTTGCGAAAGACTTTATGGCCCGACACCAAATTCCAACGGCTGCTTACAGAATTTTCAAGTCGTTCGCAGACGCCAAATCTTACGTGAAACAGACTTACAAAGGTGGTGATTTCGTGATCAAGGCATCTGGTTTGGCAGCGGGAAAAGGAGTGTTGCTTCCGTCAACGATAGAAGAAGCGATCGCAAATCTGGAGGCAATCATGGTCGACGCAGAATTTGGAGCTGCGGGAGAAGAGGTCGTTATTGAAGAGCGTTTGTTCGGCGAGGAGGTTTCTGTGCTGACGTTTACAGACGGGTACACCATTATTCAGTGTCCGGGTGCACAGGACCACAAACGTGTGAATGAAGGGGATGAGGGGCCTAACACTGGTGGAATGGGTGCCTACGCGCCTGCACCAATCTACACGGCAGTTCTACAAGAAGAAGTTCAGCGCACCATTCTGGTTCCAACAGTTAACGGATTACGACGAGAAGGAAACCCTTTTGTTGGTTGCCTCTATGCCGGCTTGATTCTGACAGCAACTGGCCCTAAAGTGATTGAGTTCAACTGCCGCTTTGGTGATCCAGAAACTCAGGTTGTCATTCCTTTGCTGGAAGCGACACCGGGGCTTGCTGCAATATGTAAAGCGGCTGCAGAAGGTTGTTTAGACAGTGTCGAAGTAAGATTCAAAGATGCATATGCTGCTGCCGTTGTTTGCGTGGCTGGCGGATATCCGGGATCTTACAAGAAAGGGCATGAAATTACTCTCGGCGCAGCACCTGCAGGTTAATCATTATGCCGGATTTTTCAAACGCTGATCAATTCTCTGTTAGATGTGTCCATCATTCACGCTGGAACCAAGAGTTCTTCCGGAAAGCTTCTAACGAATGGAGGTCGCGTTATAGCCGTGACAGCCCTTGCGAAAACTTTACCAGACGCCATTTTTGCCGCAGTTGACAATGTGAGCTTGGTGAAATTTGAAGGCATGCATTTCCGCCGGGATATTGGTTCTCGCGCGTTGGCTCTTCTTTCCAAAAGCAGTCAACAACAAGGATTTACATATGCAGATGCTGGCGTCAGTATCGACGCAGGGAACTTGCTTGTCGAGAAAATTAAAAGCACTGTGAAGGCCACTCGCCGTTCAGGTGCAGATGCTGAAATTGGCGGTTTTGGTGGAGTGTTCGACATAGCAGCTGCGGGATACGGCGACGATACTTTACTTGTTTCTGGAACAGATGGGGTTGGAACTAAGTTGAAAATTGCTCACCTTGTTGGAAAGCACGACACAATTGGCATTGACCTTGTTGCCATGAGCGTGAACGACGTGTTGGTACAAGGCGCCGAACCTCTGTTTTTCCTCGACTATTACGGATGCAGCAAGCTTGAAGTTGACGTAGCTCGGCAGGTTGTTGCAGGAATTGCGGAAGGATGTCTGCAGTCCAATTGCGCGTTGATTGGTGGAGAAACTGCAGAAATGCCGGGAATGTACCAGCCAGGCGATTACGACCTTGCGGGATTTGTTGTTGGTGCGGTGAAACGTGATCAACTTTTACCGCGAATGGATCTTGTTTCGCCAGAAACGGATGTTGTGCTTGGACTTCCATCAACAGGTGTGCATTCGAATGGATACTCCCTTGTGAGGAAAATCGTTGGTGCGTCGGGCTTGTCCTTCAGTAGTGCCTGCCCATGGTCCAGGAGTGCAACGTTGGGAGAGGCCCTGCTCACACCGACAAAGATATATGTCAAAGAGTTACTTCCTGTGCTGAGACGTGGTCTGGTGAAGGCATTATCGCACATAACCGGTGGAGGTTTCACAGACAACATTCCACGTTGTTTGCCGAAGGATGTTGGCGTGGAGCTGGATGCGTCTTCTTATGCTTTGCCGGAAGTATTCAAATGGCTGAAGAAACAAGGCAACATTTCTGATTGTGAGGACATTTTTTCACATTGCTCCAAAAAATATTTTGTTCTTACGTTTGGAAACAGCTGAACTGGCAAGAACGTTCAATTGCGGTATCGGAATGGTTCTGATTGTTGACAGGGCGCATGTTGATGAGATATTCAAACTAGTGAGCGAACTTGGAGGCGGACCAGTTGTGACGTTGGGCCGATGCACACGGATTTCTCAGAACTCCAACGATCATGATCGTGTGAAGATTCTTAACGCAACCAAGGAGTGGAATTGATTGTTCCAAAATAAACTTTTGAAGGTGAACCAGGCTCAGACTTTTTTGTGGCAGATCAATTGGGAACGACAACACCGTTTTCCAACAAAAATTCTTCAAGTGAAAAAATAGAACGGAAATAATGAAAACAATGAACAACGACTGCTTCAATAAAAACGAAAATAAAACTGATGTAATTAAGGGATAAGAAAAAGACATACAGCGTGTTAATATGCGCCTCAAGCCCAAACCTGAAAAGAAGCTCAGATTAAACAAATTTTTAAAAAGTCAAACCTTGAGTAAGCTATCCCAGCTTCCAGTGCACAAAGCCATTCCATCTGACGAAACACCCAAACACGACACTCTGTTTTCATGGCTTGTCAGTGCCGTTACTCTTTCGCCTTTCAGAGTGTCCCAAACATTGCAATTGAAGTCTTCGTATCCAGCAAACATCAATCTTCCGCTAATACTAAAAGCAATGCTTGTAATACCGCACAGAATATTATCGTGAGTATATTGCATCAATTCTCTATCAGCCCTCAGATCGAATAGTCTGCAAGACGCATCGTCACTGCCGGATCCAAAAGCTTGGCCATCGGGGAAAAATTGCACAGCGTTAATATCAGATTCGTGCCCTGTGAAGGTTTGAACGCAACGTCCAGAGCGGATATCCCACACTTTAGCGGTAGCGTCACAGGCTCCTGAGACAAAAATATTCTTGTCCGGGGACAGTGAGAGGGACATCACGTCTCCAGTATGGTCGGTGAACTCCAGGGTTTTGACGCCCGCGTCGACGTCCCATAGCATACAACTCATGTCTCCAGAGGCAGTGATGATCTGTCTGTCTGAAATGAACCTGCAGCATGACAAATAGCCGGTGTGGGCGTTCAGCTCTCTTGCCACCTTTACACTGCCCTCTTTTGTTTTCAGGTTGTAAATCGAACAGAGGTTGTCGAGTCCTCCGCATGCCACGTAATTTCCGGAGGGTGCGTAGGCACAGGTCATCACCCAGGACGAGCGCAGTGGGATTGCATGAATTTTGTTGGTGGTGTAAGCATCCCAGACAATCAACTTCCCGTCTTGAGAGGCGGACACGAGGTGGCGCTTGTCGCATGCCCAATGCATTGCGTAAATCTTGGCTAGATGGCCTTTTAATGTACGGCGCACTTTCATATTTACTGCTGTAAGCTTCTCCTGGTCCGCCGCCACGGCTTTCACTATATTTTTTGGCGGAAGGTTGAAGGGTAATAAAAAAAAAAAAGGATGATGAGCATCTTCTTTTTTTTTTTTGCGTACATGTTGTGTCGGCGAGAGCATCTTTTTTTTGCTTGATCTTTTCCTTCAAAGCTTCAGCTTCCTTCCGTGCTGCGGCGATTCTGTCAGCGATATCTCCCATTTCTAGATCCTAGACGTTCTTTTGTGCCGCAATCAATGATACATATGTGGAAGATTCGTACTCACGGCACTCTTTGGCTTCTGATGATTTTCTACTGATTTTGTCGATGGTGTCTGAACGCAAGTTAGACATCGAACCAAAAGAAATAGATTGAGCGGGATTTTCGCGTCGAAATCGTGGATCAGGAAAACCCTGACAGATAGGATAGATTTTTCTGCCTGCTTCTCCGGAAGCAGACTGGGGCGGTTTGGAAATTGCCCACCTCACGAGGAACGCGTTGAGCTGATTGTCAAATACCGCGAAGAAAAAAAAATCAAAATGGAGCGCCCATTATGCCCCCCACACAATCAAACAACACAACGTGGGCAGCACAGCTCAGTTATATGAACAGAACATGGTGCTGATGTCACACTGCGTCAAGGAATTTTTTCTCAAAGATGAAAACGCCTCGAAATTGAAACGTAGGAAAGACACCACCAAAAAAAGAACGCACAAAACTTGAACAACAACGTTGCCGACATTAGCAGAAATCAACAGCCATGATCACCACGATGGAGCAGTTGCTGTGCAAGTATGACATCGCTGACACTTTGGGAACGTAAGTGCTGGCATTCGTGCCAACGAAATACAGGGAAATTTCCAAGACTAATTTTCCAATCACCCGGAATAATTGCCGAATCTATTAAAATACAGCGGAGCGTTTTCCGAAGTGAAGCTTGCAACCGAAAAAGCAACTGGCAATAAGTATGCTATCAAAATTATCGATAAAGCCAAATGTAAAGGAAAGGAAAGCATGATCGATACAGAAATCAACATCCTGCTAACAGTGCGCCATGAGAACATTGTGCAACTGTACGAAATGTTTGCTATTGAAGACAAAATATACTTAGTGATGGAAAGGTATCTTGATTGCCAGTGTTCTTGTTTACAAACCTGTTTAATCAGAGTAACTGGGGGCGAACTTTTTGATGAAATAGTAAAAAGGGGGAAGTACTCCGAAGATGATGCAGCGAAAATTGTTCACAAAATGCTTCTTGCCGTGGACTACCTACATGGAATCGACATCGCGCACAGAGACCTGAAGGTATGCACAAACTGGAATAAGAATGGCAATTGATTTCAAACCAGCCA
This sequence comes from Entophlyctis luteolus, assembly GCA_027604725.1. Lineage (NCBI taxonomy): Eukaryota > Fungi > Chytridiomycota > Chytridiomycetes > Chytridiales > Chytriomycetaceae > Entophlyctis > Entophlyctis luteolus. The sequence goes on along the minus strand of JADHYT010000002.1, from coordinate 91,248 downwards.
GAAAATCTTCTTTTGTCAGAACCAGGACCAAATTCCAAAATTATGATTTCTGATTTTGGTTTGTCCAAGATTTTGAATGATCAGACTGCAATGAGAACGGCGTGTGGAACACCTGGATATGTTGGTTAGAGATCGTTTTTTGTCGGTACGTCATAGTGTTAAAGTTCTCCGACAGCACCAGAAGTGCTCAGAAAGAAGGGTTACGGAAAGGAAGTAGACTTGTGGTCTATTGGTGTCATCACATACATTCTATTGGTTGGATATCCTCCATTTTACGATCAAAACAACGCTGTACTTTTTCGTCTAATCATGACGGGAAAATTCGAGTTTGATCGCCCGTGGTGGGACAACATTTCCGAAGAGGGTAAGTTGATGATTCTCAGAAAGAAAAAACCTTAAAGGTAATTTGTTCCAGCAAAAGATTTAATTCGCAGGCTTCTAGTTCTTGACCCGAAATTGCGGTACACCGCGAAACAAGCGTTGAGCCATCCTTGGATTGTTACACGATGCGGAGAGTCTGCAGATACTCCAAGGAGTGCCAATACTTCTCGTGGTGTTGCGCCACTGTCTAGTGTTGGCATGTGGTCGTCAACTCCGATTCATTCCGCGACACCTTTACCATCGCCAACACCTGTGAAGAAAGGATCCATCTCAGAACCAACCAAAGTTGTAAATGAAAAGGCAAATTCCCCTCAAGATTGGGCTGCGAAAGTAAGAATGCCCTTGAGAGATTTAAAGCTGAGTTCGAAATAGGACCCTTCGGACGAACACACACCGATTGCCCCTAGACCCGAGAGAAAGGCTGCACCAACAAATATTGAGTCTAAATTCGCGAGTTATTGCGAGCAAGTTGAAAATAGGCCGATTGGCAATCGTAATGAAATTGATGACTCCGGTTGCGTCGTCGAAACAGTCTGTGAGATTCCGCAATTGAAAACAGCTAAATCAAAACAGGAACGAGCTCGAACAAGTGTTCAGTCTGCTTCTACAGCAGTTGGGGATCAATCTCGACCAACTTCAGTTGCCACTGTACCAACTGTGCAAACCCAAGTGCGCGTGATTTCTTACAACATTTTCCTGAGGCCACCGGGAATATCAACGAACACTTCAGACTATAAAAATGCTCGTTTGACGTACTTTTCAAATTTTGTTCTTCCAGCATACGACATAGTATGTCTTCAAGAAATTTTCTCCTCTGGCTCGTCTCGATTAGGAAAGCTGCTGGCGCATGCAAAAAAAATTGGCTTTGAGTACCATGTGGCATCACCATCGAAAGGGATTTTGAACACAAGCGTTGACGGAGGTCTTCTGATTTTGAGTCGCTATCCCATTGTGAAAATGGATAGAATTACTTTCAAGCGTGGTATTTATGGGGACAAGTACACCGCAAAGGGCGCTATATATGCGAAAGTGAAAGTTACGCCCGGCAAACACATCCATGTTTTCAACACGCACTTGCAATCGTCGGCAAAAGATGCACCAGTTCTTGGCACTGCAGATGTTTTGGGAACCCCAACACTTCTGTCCCCAGCCCAGCAACAGTTACAATCTCTTCCGGCTGCTACTGCGTTTCTTCTTCCGCCCGCGTCGCCGTTGTTCTATCGCCATAGAAGTCCGAATGGCGAGCCGCTCCAGGTGTCATCTGAAGCGAACGCAGCAGCTGTCAGACTTGCGCAACTTGTTGCTCTGAAAGAGTTTGTTGACGAAATAATGCGGTTCAATTCATCTGAGCCAGCGTTTATCGCGGGTTCGCTCAACATAAACAGCCGTGTCCAACAGCAGTTACAGCAGAAGCAATCTCTTCGCCCAGTTGGGAGTGCCAGGCCTCAGCAACTTCCTCCTGTCATCAGCAATCTTCCGCCATTACCACGCCATACTGACGAGTACTTGACAATGCTGAGACTTTTGCGTGGAGAATTGTATGTGGCAGGGAATGTCGGCCCAATCCAAACCTCAACACCAGAAAGACTTCATGTTCAAGACATGATGTACGAATCTCATGGGGAGCATCCAATCACCTTTGGTGACATGGATGGTGTTTGCTGTTCTAAAAGCACAAAAGATGAGCAGTGTGTGGATTACGTCCTATTTATCAGCAGCAAAAAAACAAAAAACATTGGGCAAGATGAATACGAAGAAAGAGCCGGTAATGGGGAAAATATTGAAGATAGTGAGGGGCTACAATCGAAGAAAAACGGCAAGGTATTGGTTGGGGGAAATGCGACAATTGAAATGAAAGCCACCCGCGTTGAAAAGTTGGTCACCGAAAATGAACCTTTTAAGCAACTTTCTGGTAAGTACCAATGCCTGCGAAAGGTTTCAGTGACTCACATTTCTGCACAGATCACTGTGCCTTGGTGACATGCATCCTTGTTCCGTCACTGCTGCACTAATGTGCCTGTTGTTTTCTTAATCTTTTAATGTATTAGTTGGTTGCGTGGTTGTTTGTGTGATGAGAAATTAAAAGTTCTTTCTCTCTCAAAACTGAAATGTTTGTGCCCACTCCGTGCCTTTGTCCTTCGCTGACGATACTCTTTTGTGCCTGACGTCTACGATTACGTCGTTCGTATTTGCTGTAACATGTTCGTGCGAAACGCAGGGCTTTCGGAAAGAACAAGTGAGTGGGGGAAGAGATGTGTGTTTGGCTAACCGTTTGCTTTTAGGCGCTTGTCCAAGGGAAAGAAGGGCCTCAAGAAGAAGGTGTAAGTATTGAGTCTTTTGTAGTCCTCTGTTTGTGATTCGATGGAGCGGTGATGGGGATGGAAGTCTCTTTGATGCATCTCGAAATGGAGCTTACAATCTTGTCTCAGTGTCGACCCTTTCTTGCGCAAAGACTGGTACGATATCAAGGCACCGTCATTCTTTGATGTTCGCACCGTCGGAAAGACCCTCGTCAACCGCACCCAGGGTTTGAGTGAGTACTAGCTGATTTGACAGTTCGCCATTTTCGTCTAAACTCGGCCTGGCAGAAAACGCTAACGACTTCCTCAAGAACCGTGTTTTGGAAGTGAAATTGGCAGACTTGTCGAACAACCAGGAAGATGGATTCAGAAAAATTAAGCTTCAAATCCAGGAAGTTCAGGGCAAGAACTGCTTGACGAACTTCTACGGAATGGACTTCACATCTGACAAGCTTCGCTCCTTGGTGAAGAAGTGGCAGTCATTGATTGAGGCCCACTTGGATGTCAAGACCACTGACGGATACCTCGTGCGCGTGTTCACCATCGCATTCACTAAGCGCAGACAGAACCAGGTCAAGAAAACCACCTATGCTACTTCTGCGCAGGTTCGCCAGATTCGCAAGAAGATGTTCGAAATCATCTCTCGTGAGGCGAGTTCGTGCGACCTCAAAGAGCTTGTCCAGAAGTTGATGCCCGAAGTCATTGGAAAGGCAATCGAGAAGCACACACAGGGCATCTACCCTCTCCAAAATTGCTTTGTCCGCAAAGTGAAGATCTTGAAGGCGCCGAAGTTCGACCTTGGCAAGCTTTTGGAGCTCCATGGTGAGACTGCCACTGACTCAGGGAAGACTGTTCCAGGATCCAAGGACTTCAAAGAACCTGCTATTCTTGACTCTGTTTAATTCATGTGTCTGTTTGGAGTGTTCCTTGTCGGGTTTTCGACAATAAAAGTTCGCAACGAGACTATAAACTTTTACCCTGCTGATTTTGGCACATTCGTCACAACCCATCGGCGAGCATTTGATCCATTTCTGCCTCCAGCTTAGAAATTTCCTCCGCGTCCAGCGCGTCCAACCCTTCTCCCTCCTCTTCCAGGAACAAGTCTTCGTCGCTTTTCGCACCTGTCTCCTTTAGGGGTTCTGCCGGATCTTTTGTGGCCCTGGACATAAACGATGGTGCTAAATCGCTAGCAAGGGAATTGCGCTTCTTGTCATCTGCCATATCGACAGAATCAAGCAACACAATGCGGGATGTAAAGCTTTTAGTGCCGCTTTCCGTGTCACGTTTCAAGTCTCCATTTTCGGAGTCAGAACAGTCCTCGGCGTCTAAATCTTCACCTTCAAGTTGAAGACTTTGGGAGCTTGCAGACTTGCTAGCAGCAAAGAAAACTGTTGCAATGGGGTGTGTCAGTAGATCCCGCAAAAAGCGGTGTGCGTGCTTGTCGTGGGCAGTCAAAAGAGTCTCAACCTTCACAAGGCCAAGTTCAATGCAGAAAACAAATAAAAGTGAAATCTGACCTTCGGCCGCAGAATTAAGGGACCCATTATTTGCGATAGCTCTGCAAGACACATTTCACGGGCCTCGCGGCTGCTGTCAGGGAGATCGTCCCACCGGGCTTCTCGGTCAATATATTGCCAGTAAGATACAAGTGCCATGAGCGAGTGGTGTGCTGCGGGGCTCAAAGTCGTGAGAAGGCTCTTAATGGATCCTGCACGCATGCCGGCAAACTCATCGGACTTGGATAAGTACAGCAGCTTGAGCGGATCGTATATTTCGTCGCCACACAGCGAGCTTGGCAGTTGTAGCAGCCAAAGTTTGAGAAGGCCGATGACTTCGCCGGTTTTGTGGGCACGGAGAAATGATAGTGAGACTGGTTTTCCTAGCTTTAAAATTCCTGCTCTGAGAGACATAACACTTGGGCTGTACATGTTGGGTTCAAGCCTTTCAGAAAGCATTACGATTAAATGTAACCGGAGTTCCGAAACGCATTGTTACCACACGGCAAGCTCCCCTCGTTTCCCCCCAATATTGCTGACGTCTATGCAACCCTTCTCTAACGCTCTGAGACCTCTACGAAGGATATCTGGAACCTTTCGCCCGTCACGAGTGGCCATAGTCTCGAGTGGCACCCCGAAGACAATACTTCGCAAGATCTGGGGATCCACAATGATTTTACTGCTTGAAGGGAAATACCCAACAGGCTTCAGGCGGGCGTTTCCCGTCCTATCCCGCTCAGCCATCGTTTGAACTTGCTTTTCAGCATCAAACATTTCAAGCAAAATTTGCAGCCTCTCAACCGATTGGCTTATAGGCGAAATGCACGAGTGCTCAGAATCGATATATGAAGACAAAACTGTTTTCGTTAAAGTCAGCCGTTCGGTCAAGGCGGTTTGGATGGTTTTCATATGCTGTAGAAGGTCTAGTTAGATCAAGACATAAAGTTTATGGGGACAACCTCAACGCAATGCGCTTCCAGAACTACTCTGGCTTCTTCTGCATTATCGACTGCATTTCTGTACTCCATTTCCGCGCGTTCCGCTTCTCGTCTCGTTCGCGTGTCTGCTGGTTCGTTGTCCAGTGCAGTCTTTTTCCATTGATATTGCTGTTCTGCATAAGACAGTTTGCTTGAATTTCGGATGGCAATTGATTTCAGGAACCCTTGATTGATCAGTGCGGTCAAAAAATTTGAAGCAGTTTCGATCGATTGCAGGGGCTTTTTCGTTTTGGAGCTTGTGGTTGTCAAATACTTCAGAATATGAGACCCGATGACAACAGATTTGTATGTTCCAATGATAGACTTGATGTCCTGAGATTTCGGAAGGTCAGCTTTGCTTCGCGTAACAATTAAACAACCTTCTTCGGCACATTCAATTCCAAGTCAGACACCAAAGAATTGAATTCATCCAGTGCAAATTCCAGGTTTGCGAACATTAGAACAGCTTTTGGGGGCTGAGCAGAGCTTTCGGCGTTTGTTGAATCGGTCACACGAGCACGATCGCGGCTCGCAACAACGGCAGCGTCCCACTTGGCAGCGGCCTCTTTCTTGCGAGAATTGGCGTCAGCACAGAGGGCGGTATAGCGACGAGCAGCAGCGTCGATCGTGTCTTTACGGGTCGCTGACAGCCGACGGTGATCGTCCAGGAAACGCGTCAGGGACATATGCGTGCGCGAAAGAGTGTCGTGCATGTGGCGGTGTGTTGCAGACGCGATCGTCGCTTCCTGAATATGTGTGCCAAGTCACTTAGCCCAAAATGGCCGTGTGTCGACGATGTTATCATTTCCTCACCTGCCGAAGACTTTGCAACACTTGATGTAACGGAGAATTTGAAGTTGCGTCTTGGACGATTCCTGTCGACAACGAAGACACCTTCCTTGACGACGAAAGAGTACGGATCACAGCTAATTCCTGCAATCTGTTCGCGTAATACTCTTCGGTCATCTAAAGCATCCCATTTAATAATCGCGGGAACTGCGCACAGCAAACCATTCGGACGCTCACAAAGTGCAAGATTTCCTCAAGCTCCGCGATTCCCTTAATTAGTTGTGAGTGTGACCGTTCGAAGGAATGAATGTGAAGGAGATTCAGTCTCACATCTTGGAAGTTTTCTGTATGAAACGATGAATGACGAGCCGGATGTTAATCTTCCAGAAGCGATTCGATACGTACCATGTAGCTTCTTAATACCCAAAAGAGGATCGCCTGAGCCGAAGTATGAGAAAAGGAAGTAACCAGATCGTCGGACTCAACTTGTCGGGCCCCAAAAGACCTCTTCAAACAAATGCGCGGAAGTCTTCAAAACCATTTGCTTAATCGAGGGTTGCTCCCGCGACGGGCAAAATAAATTATTTGTTTTTTCTTCGCGGGAACAAAAACTCAAACCAATGCGCGCCACGGAAACTGTCCAACCGAACACCCGCAGCTCCCTTCAACCAAGAACCCTCCCACCAAAGATACCACCCGCACGTCTACCACAAAGGATTCAAAGGCGAATGAAGAAGAAAAAAAAAAAAAAAAGAAACAGAAGAAACACATCGAACACGAAAAGGACGAAGTGAAAGAGACATTTAAAAACCTCCATAGCATTCCTCTTTCAGTTGATCCTCAAAACACCATTGTCACACCACCGCAAAGCAAGAAAACCATTGTTCCCACCGCCTAACAGAGTACCAAGGAATTGCAAACGCGAGTGCAACAACCTGAGCACCGCAACAACAGGAACAAAGAAAACAATCTACAATACATCGGGTCAATTCAAAACTGCGTGTTCGATTGTGATCGGTCTGAATGTATCAAGCTCGATCCCCTTCGCACGAAGAGCAGGCTCAGCATGAGTTGGAACAAGTTTGCGATTCAAATCCGGCCTGATCGAAAGTTCTGGCGATACATTCAGCCTATAACAAACAATCGCAATAAAATCGGGATGCTCACCCAACGGCGAAAAATCGAACAAAGGTGGCAGGGGCTTCCCTGTGACCAGCACTGTTTCTTCCCTCCTAAGTTCATCGAAAAATTCATTCGCCATTCCTTCAATGGCGGTCAATCGCAGAATCGGTGTGTATTCCAGTAGTTTTGACAGAAGGTCAAGCGATTCAGGCGTTGTGGGTCGAGAACGAAACACTTTCGACCATGAGCACGGCTTAATTTGCGGAAACTTGTATTCAGTATAATTTTGATTCATAGCTTTGATTTGGTCACGAGAAGGAGTGCCCAAAACTTTGATGATTTCAACCAATTGATCAACACCAGATTCCCCTGGAAACAGAGGTTGACCCAACATGAGTTCAGCCATAACACATCCAGTAGACCATACATCTGTTTTTTCGGGGGGAAATCGGGGATCAACCATGAAACAAAAGGCGATCACAAACCAATAGTAACACCATAGTTTGTGCTCCCGAATATTAGTTCCGGTGCACGATAGTACCGGGAGCATATATAACTCACGTTAGGTTCTCCAGCGACGAGTATTTTCGCGGAACCAAAATCACACAACTTAAGGACACCTGTTGAAGGATCCAGCAACTGCAGAGGCATGTTAAATTTCGCATGATAAAAACTAAGTCACCAGATTTTGAGGTTTAATGTCTCTGTGGCAGATTCCCAATGCATGAATGTAGGCCAAGGATCGCAATAATTGGTACATATAAAGCTGTGTCATTCAATTTTTGAGTTCTAGAACAAATTCTCCGGAACAATGACAAACAGTGCACCTTGATACTCAACATCGGCATAGTTTGTTTCGACTTGGAGTAATGACGACTTGCCCGGTATATTGTCTCAGGCACAAACTCCAGCACCAAATTCAGAAAAACTTCGTCCTTCCTGTCTCCGTTTGAATAAAAGAAGGCTTTGAGGCCAACCACGTTCGGATGAGAGACCAAGCGCATAATTTGAAGTTCTCGATTCTGTAAAATGCAATTTTTGTAGTTGATATCACATTTCCCAATTATAGAACGCAAATTCAGACAACACAAGAGCATCACTACAAGTCCGTCCAATGTGTTCGAATAGTAGGAGAGATGTCGAGACACTCACTTCGGAAAACGAAAAAATGTTGACCATACCTTGAATCTCTTGTCCTGGAGGACTTTCTTAATGGCACCGTACTGACCCGAGTCTAGCAGTTTCGCTTGAAACACGACTCCAAACGATCCGTTTCCAACTACTTTATAGTTCGTGTACGACAGTTCAATTGATTCGCCGGTTTTTCCATCGTTCGCAGTGACGGTGACAACTTTTGAGCTATCGGGTTCGTCTAACGACGCAAAAAGCCGTAATATGTACGGGTGTTAGAAGTGGTTTGAAGTCGTTTGTTTTTTTTAGTTAGTCATTTTCGGAGGCGTGAGGCGGGCTGTACAAGGAAAACGGCGACATACTGCTGAGTTTTATCCCGTTGATAACATTTTCGGCTGGATGTTTTGGCTGCGGGGGTTGTGTTGAGGCGGCGTCCTTGGAGTCCATCGGGCCTGGGGACCTTTGGGGTGGCTGAGGAATATTTTTTCCAAAAACAGAAGACTCACATACCTGCCTGCAGGATTCGGCATTTCCGCACTGCAAAGACACATTCACGGGATTGGTCAACGTTTGATGCGGTGTTCCGCGTAGCCGCCTTTGAAAGTGAATCTGTACCTTGTATGCGTGTTGATCGCCTGTGTACCGGTGTGTTTGCTGCTGGTGTCCAGTGTATCGTGTGTAGCCATTCAATGTTATGCAGTTTTTGCGTACGCAGTCCATTGCGCGTCATATAGTGCGCAATCTCGAAAAGATTGGGTAGAAATGGCAGCCCCGACCGAGTCCCATAACCAGCCAACCGAATCCACCGTATCGGCTCCCCGTGCCGCGTCTACGCCCGTCCAGATGTCCGTTGAGCCTCAGGTGTTGGATTTCTGTCAACGCCCCCTGCCCAATCCCAGGTGTGTCCACGTGTTAAACTCCTCCCGCACCACTAACACCATGTTGCCAATCCCATCAACCAGCCATTCTTCCCCGATTTCTCCTGAACATTCTACGGTGCTAGCATCGTCCTCGGAGGGCCTGGTTCATTGGGAGCTTTGTCGTCGGGAGTGGACGCGCAACCACAAACCTTACGATGAATCCGCCGATTGCTTTCGCGACTACCACAAACATGCGTCCGTCGGTGCTGTTGATCGCAATCAATTTGATGGTGTTTACAATAATCTCGTGACTGGACGGCGGTTTGCCCGACCTGTGCCTTTAAACTTCGTAACCGCAGTGCTGGTGAGCATTTCGTGGTCGTTAATGATGCGACTCTTCGAAGTTTGAAATCTTTTTGACAGATACACGGGTGGAAAAAGGAGGGACTGTGGGAACCTGCGCCACCTGAGGCAGAAAGTGGGCCAGCAAAGATGGATTCCGACAACGACAACTGACATGCAAAAAAGCACATCTGGCATACTTCTTAAACAGTGTTTCTTTTCGTTGGCGAATATCGATGTTATGTACATATAAAATTGACCCGTGGTCCTCGATTCTCTTTTTCTTTTTTCTCCGAAAAATTAAGGTGAGCCATTACGTTTCTGGTCGTCACAGAAGAAGGCGAAGATTACTGCTGTTTGCCGCCCCAGGCGGAATGTTGACATGTCGATTGGTTTAGCTTTATGATACTATGAGCCTGCTTTCCTGCTGGTCCCTCTCTCTGTCTCCACTTTCTCTCTCATCCTTCTGACTGACATGTTTCAATTAAAGGTACTGGATCGCTCTAGCCCCTTCGGACTGTCCTTGCTATGAAGACATTAGTTTCATGCACCACTCTCACGTCCTCGGATGATGATTATGAACACCAAAACAATATTACTGAGCAACCTCTGCTTGAACCTTCCTATATTTGAACCAACTTCAACTTACTGACCAATTTATCCAGGTTCAGCAGTAGATTTCCTTTTATAGGTTGTGAAGGTGATGCTCTTCGATTGAAATAAATAAAGGATAAAAAGGCTTAAAAAAAAAAAAGGAAATGAAAGTTGTAGTTCTGTTGAGGCAAGTGATATGGCGGCTGCATGAAAATCGAACTGACAGGAAGTCGGCAGCGGCGGCAAAGATTCCTGCTTCAACGCGATGCACTGCGTGGCCAACGGCCATACCTTGGTTGCGCTGGCGAATCTGCATTCACAAGCAACCACGTATGCAGACGATTCTTTTCGGGAAGAGACAGATAGTTTCATGTACCAAACTGTGGGATCGAACGAGGCGGTGCCCATGTTGGCTGAATGCTTCGGACTGCCGTTGTTCACTAGGAAAATATCTGGACAGGCGGTCGAGGTTGGAATGAACTACGTTGCACGGCGCGGTGACGAAGTTGAAGACCTGATGGAATTGCTGACGGAAGTGAAGGTATTCTTGACCAAGCGCGCATTGCTGCAACTAACGACTACGAGACCAAGCTTCCTGATGTCGAAGGGGTAGCTACTGGCGCCATTTTATCGAATTATCAGCGCCTTCGCGTGGAAAATGTGTGAGTCTACCTGCCAATCACGAGGTTCGCAAAAACTCACTGTTCCCAAGTTGCTCGCGCCTCGGATTGACGTCTCTTTCTTATCTCTGGCAAGCTGATCAAAGCTCTTTGCTGCAAAGTATGATTGACTGCGGTATACAAGCTGTATTGGTCAAAGTAGCAGCATTGGGCTTGAATCCGAGCCATTTGAATCGCACACTCTCCGAAATGCAATCTCATTTCGAATCTTTGGTATTTTTTCGGTTTTTGCTCTGGTTTCTTATTAAATTGCAGAAACAACGGTTTGGCTCACATATTTGTGGAGAAGGCGGTGAATACGAAACCATAACTCTTGATTGTCCGATTTTTAAGAAGCGCCTCGTGATGTTAATGAGCGATTTGTTTTCGTTTTGTTGAAAAGCTTCCAGAGCTAATTCATCGACGGTGATTCATTCAAACGATGCAGGAGCAATTGTAGCATACTTGAGGTTCTTGGAGCTCAGAACTGAGGAAAAAGACGTTGGTGCTGTTGGTATGACTGAGGAACTGCGCACAAAACTTCTGAGTTTTGGTGCTAGAAACTATATTTCCGATTTTGACGTTACCGCATTGGTCTGTTGGTTTTCTGATGTTGGTGTTGGATGAACGATGAAATTGACAGATGTCCATGCACAGCAAACGCTCGCAATCTGAAAAGCTCCAATTGCAAGTTTTGAACGACCGTCAGACATGGTCGCAGCGCACCAGCATTTCTGCTATGGATGGGTTTGTTGCGATAGGTGGTGCTTATTCCCGGGTGTCGTCGTCGACTGAAGACGAAACTCGACAAACCTTGGATCAAATTGGAGGTGCGTGCAAAACTTCTCAAATGCCAACTGAAATATCCGGTAGAAATTTTGGAAAATAATTATATGACCTGGACGGATGTTGTCATGATGCATCTTTTTGTGGCGGATATGAATGAATTTTCGGCCATAAATTCTGTTTATGGTTCCTACTTTGGTTGCGATCCTCCAACAAGGTTTCTTTTGTTTTCGGCATGATTGCAATTCACCTTCATTGTCAGAGTTACAGTTCAAGCCGCATTTTCAAAAGGCGATCCAAAGATCCAGATTGACTGCTTGGGCTTTAGAAATACTGGCACCGGGGTCGTTGAAAAGACAGTTATGCATGTTCAAAGTGTTTCATACTGGGCGTAAGGATGTTTTTTTGGAAACTGCTCTGATTTCATTAGTCCTTCGAATATAGGACCATACAGTCAAACTGTAAAGGTAAATTGTCGAAAAAAAATTTGGTCAAATCCCGTTTTTTGCAGCTTGATGATCAATTGCTTGTTGCTGGCCAAATTGGATTGATACCGAATTATATGTCTTTGCCGACGCTGTCGACAAATCCAGTGGATATTTCTCAGCTTCTTGCAGAGTCAGTCATTTGCTTCAACAATATTCGGGCAATAGCTTCAGTTCAAGGGTGCGATCTTTCTAGAGATCTCGCCTCACTGGTGTGCTTTGTGAGGTCTGAAGAGTATCTGGGCATTGCGCGGTACTTTTGCCGTCAGAAAATTATGGTATCTCACTTGTTAACGTTTCCCAGAGTTTAACGGTCAAAATTCATAGGAATTTGATTCAATCCCATCGCTGTTTTTGTCAGTGCCGAAATTGCCTCGAGCTTGTGCTGTGGAGTTTCAACCAACTTTTCAAAGTCCGAAGGGCAACAGCGGGCTCCCAGCAATCCATCGAGGTGATACCATGCATTTTGTCCGGAAGATAAGTCGAATTTTGGTTTCAGAAAGTATAATTTCACGTTCGGGGTCGATAAGGGTGGATATACACTCGTGGAATAGGGGAAGCCTGACGACCATGCTGGGAACTGCTTCGTTGGTCGGTTCGTCATCCGTGCTGAAAGACGAAGTTGTTGCGGATGCAATACTTGAGATACTCCATGCAATGTGTAGCAATGATTATGGCGTGAAATGGCTCGTAGGTCGACGTTTGGCATTGAGACTGTATTACTCGAAAGAAATGCCGCGGTCAATTTTTGAGGTCGCGCTGCAGAGGATCGAAAGCAAGATTAGCGTATCTCTGATTCCTGTGGACGCATTAATTACTGTTAGTGATGGTCGTGAAGGGCTGCTTGCTGCGCATGCTCTCTTCACCCCAAAACCCAAAGAAAGTTGAAACGTGACAAACTTAATTTGCTCTGTTGAAATGACAGTGTCGCGATCCGCCACACATTCTCATCCGGGTTCAGCAGGAAGGGCAGCGTCTGCTTCGGGTACGCGCGGTCACTTGCAACAACTTCAGCAAGTTGCGAAGCAACCGGCTCCTGTTCCTGGAAACTCTCAACGCGAGGCTGCGGATGCTTATTTGCGGAAACATAACATTCCAGACACTCTTCAGCAAATTTTGACAGCTCTATTACACCAACGACCGGACGATCCTCGGAAATTCATAATTAAGAAGCTAGAGGAAGCGAAGAACTCCAAAGTTAAAAACGGCGAAATATTGATTTAAAGCATCTGATGGGGTTATACAGGCACGCGGACAGTCTCTTCTTGTATTTTCTAGAGAGAATCTCGTTGCGTTGTTCAAAGTCTTCGATGTAACGGGCAAAGGTCACATTACTCTTGATCAATACAAGGCAGCAATGACCGATATTGGCGCATGCAATTACGATTCCATGCCAGTGGGATACGAAAAAGACAGAATCATGATGGATGACTTTGTCGACAACGCGTAGGTTATATTTGCTTCCAACTTTCAGTGACAGCACTTCCAGCTTCGTCAGTCTTATCAAGCCGAAATCATGAGGAAGTAACAAGGCACTTCAATAAAATACAGATGGATTTTTTTGTAAATTCACACTTGCGTTGAAAGATCATCCGTTTCTTTCAAAGAGATTTACATTCAAAATCAATAGGCGGGTGATTTGAAACGAAGGCTTACGTCTGAAAAGAGCGCCGGAAATGGCAACCCGCATATCGCCAGATGAACTACTGAGAATAACAAACTGTATGTGCGCCGTGTTGCTTCGCATTGTTAGGTTTTTTTTCTGAGCCAAAGTAGTCAGCCGACCCGAAATCGACACTCTCACAATCCGGTTCACCGAACTTGCAAGCCAAATGGACAAAATTGATCGTGCAAAGTTTAGGGACTTATTGGCGGATACTTTTGGGGTGGACGATTCGTTACTTATGGACAGAGGTACCTTGGCATTGCATGAAGAGGCAAATCTGAAGAACTATTTTCATTCAGTGTTCAGATGTTTTGATACTGACGCCGATAATTACATTTCATTCGACGAATTTATGAAAGGGATGTCTGTATTTTTGAAAGGGCGCAGGGAGGAGCGGTTAAAATGTTAGTACTCTTAATTTATCTTTCGCGGCGGCATCATCCAGCATCGTTTAGTTTGCTTTCGAGTGTATGACCTGAATGGTGACCGATACATTTCCAAAGAAGAGATGTTTCAGATGCTGAAAAACTGTCTCGTTAAGGGCGCAGAGGAAGATGAAGATGGTGTCAAGGACCTCGTAGATCTTGTTCTCAAAAAGCTTGACGAAGATCGTGATGGCAGGGTCAGCGAAACAGACTGGAATGGCGCGATAGACAAAGAAAGTCTGCTTATGGAGGCTTTTGGACAATGCTTACCAACTTCGAAGGTATATTTGGGGTCAGCCATGCACTCGATAAACTTAAACTTCAACCCAAAGGTCTGCCAAGCATTCATAGGCGTGCGTGAAGAGAACGATGATTCGCAAACTAAAGCAAGGCAGTATTCTCCGAATCACCTGGAGCTTCCTGCAAAGCCCATAACACATTCTGGGGTGCATATGCCATCGAAACACGTCCATCCCCATGCTATGAAGGGCAATCGAAGGATTGTGGTGGCACCTGCACCGACGGCAGCTGGCAATGAAAGGTCATCTCCAGCGAAAAACTAAACCATTTAAGACTGCACAATTGATTTTATTTTGAACCAAAAATTCCCCGAATTCAAAATTTGTCTTTCCTGAGTCCGAAGTCCGAAAACCTCTAATGTGATTGGCACAAGTCCTTCTCGATTGGCAGATTCAGGGAAACGCAATAACAGATGTTGCTAAATCTGGAGATCCGCTTGCCTCGCATCTCTCAGAAACAAAGAAAGCTGACCGAAAGCAAATGGCACAACACCCCCAGGAAATCATGTTTTATAGTCCATATTCGAAATAATGATCCCGTAAAAAAAACGATTTCCGACCCGTAAACCAGAAAAGCCAACAGAAAAACCGGTGTGAGGGTTGGGTTGACTCGCGATGCATTCTGCAGTTGAAAAAACGAATTTATTGCCGTGTTTCTCCATCTGTCGGTGTCCCCCTTCAGTTCGCGGACTGCTGTGCACTGCTGCATCTGAGCGCGTCCACATAAGTTTCAGCAAAATTCATGAAAACGAGCTACTCAAGTTTCACTTGGTTTCTTACAAATCATCCCCATAGCGTGCAACATTTCTCGGCCGATGGCCTCAATCACTGGAGGTACAACAGCGTTTCCTAGCTGGTGGTACAGGGTCCCCGGTGCGCCAGGGTGTGCGTCAAGCCTAAACGTTTCTGGAAATCCCATTATCCGCGCACATTCGCGTGTTGAGTAAAACCTCAACCGTTGTAATGCTCCTTTGTGTGAACGACATTCAGTAGCGTCAACTTCAATAGTGGTTGCAGAGTTTGAGTCGGTATGGGAGAGTTTCCTCTTGACAGATCGCGATTCATTGGGTGACGGCGAGTCCATGCTCACGAATTCACTATACATTGCATAACCGGTGCGATAACTTGCCATTAAAGTGCGAGCTAACCCATTTGCGTTTGCTATTCTCCATTGGGGGTTTTTCTTGTAGCTATGAGTGTCACTGATCTTACTGAGTTGATGACTTGTGAGAAATAAAGAATCCAAATCCTTTGCGTCACATGGATGTAACACGGACCTAAGAACAGGGTGCGGCAACTCGTAAGTCGGAAATTCGAAGCGCCTAGAATGCGCCGTAGAAAGAAATCCAACGATATACACACGGTTGCGGGTTTGCGGAACAAAACCGGCGGCATCGATAATTTTGTGGTGGATGGTGTATCCCACACATTCAATATGAGACTTAATTGTGGAAAAAACGCGACCCTCATCCATTGTCACAAGGTTCGCAACATTCTCCAATAGGAACGCTTTCGGTTTCTTTCGTTTCAGAACGCGCACAACCTTTGAAATCAGCTATGAGCACGGCAATGACAATGCATTGATAATACCACCTCGAAGAAAAGCTCTCCTCGGGAATCATCTAATGCTGTCAAGCTTCCCACTTTACAAAACGATTGGCACGGAAATCCAGCTGTCAAAATATCGTGATCAGGAATATCGCTAGCGTCGATCTCAGTTATGTCCCCGACCAGAAGAGACTTTGTAGTCTCCCCAAACTGAAAAACTTCGCGACCAAAATTAGCAACATACGTCATTCGAGCCGCATCATTGATTTCGCTCGCAAATACCGACCGTCCACCAAGAGAATCCATTGCTAATCGGAATCCACCAATTCCAGCGAACAATTCAATGAATGAAAACCGGTGAGAAACTCCTTGGTTGTCGAAACGAACAACCTTTTCTGGCACCGACTTATACGGAGAACAATCTACTTTCCCGCCCCGAAAAACGCAACGAGAAGATCGAATCCGGATATTAGGAATCCACTCAAATACGTTGGCGTCTATTCCCTTTGCTACAAGTACTAAAAAGTCTCGCTCTTGACAGGAAAGCCCAATAGAATCATCGGAAGTAGTTTGCTTCTCTACAAACCGTTCAATCGCAGCAGCTGCTTTAGACACTACATGAACGGCGAGAATTTCCGGCGAATCCATCAAGCCGGTCACAGATTTGAGCCAGTTGAGCCGGCGAAGAGGAGCAACAAGCTCTTGGGCTTGCGGTTTCTTGGTCAGCAAGGCGCCTGCAGGGTATTAGTGATTGGCAACTTCTCACGTTGCGCACCTGTTGGGACACCTTCGAACATTTGTTTTATAAGTTAACCAAAGCCCAACAAAGCCTATTCCTTTGGCTTCAACAACAACAAGGTATGCTGCCCACCACACTGACCCACATACACGTGTCGACCTTTCAATTCAACACAGATGGGTAGTGGTTCGTCCTCTCCACCGTTTGCAAGTTGACCCATTTCGCCATAACCCCACAGCCACAAGTTATTGCCTTCCAGCGACTTGTCTTCTGTGACTGCTAAAGAAAAAGATCCATTTGCACTGACTTGAACAACATTTCGAGGTTTTGGCAAAATTTGCGGAATCGATGATCCTTCCTTGGAGTCTTCAATTCCTAGCTGGCCATCGTCATTTCTTCCAAACGTGCACACGTTACCTGGTATTGCCAATTTATGAGAATTGAAAATGAAGAACGAAGGTTATCGTACCACTTCTGTCCAGCGCAACGGTATGATGCGAAGACCCAGAAACAGTAGTTAAAGCAGGATGTTCCACAGGTAAGTTATTGTTGCCAACGTCAATGAAAGGTGCTAGGGGTTCGGGAGAAATGTGTTCGTCCGCGTCGCCGCATCCTAATTGCCCATGATTGTTCAAACCGAACGAAAATACCACCCCGCTTTCGTGATTCAAAAATGTGCCGTTGCCAGTACACCAGGCGTCACTGAATTGAGTTTGATATACCACGCCGTGATCGCTTTTCTTTGGGAATTTTGCTGATCCACGATCACCCAAAAGTTTCTTGCTTGGTTTGAACTCGACGGGCATCGGAATCAAGCTGCGTTCCTTTTCTTTTCGAGCCATTATATATCGTCCCAGTTGCCCGCATTCGCCGCAACCCCAAGTGTAAATCCGGCGATCCCATGTCATTGCAAGTAGATGATCTGCTCCAGCACTGATAGATATAACTTTGGAAATTTCGGGGATTTGAAACGGTATTGGTTGAATGTCGATGTCTGGACGAAACCCGAAAATTCCTGGATGCATAACTCTTCAGCATGAAACAATCTGAAAGAACCGTACCATTCTTATTTCGAAACGTTCCCCATGCATAAACACTATTTCGTTCAGGTTTCTCAGGCATAAAAAAGAAACACTCACAGTCCGTCGTCCGACAAACATGCTGACACTGAATCCCCGCAAACCACTTGGACAACCTTAACCCCTTCCAAGCCAGCAACTGGACCAGGTTCTGTTTCTTCACCATCTCTGCCTAAAACAACTCAGTGATGACGACCGGATGGATCTCACCTAACGCCTTTTGGTCATTACAGCCCCATGAATAGAGCTTCCCGTCGCTAGAAAGGACTATGTTATGAAGTCCGCCGGCAGCTACATCGACGATATTCTTGTCGTCGAAGTACGCAATCTTTTTCAGCTTCATGGTCGAATGGATGTCTGGACCAAGTCCGAGCTGCCCACAATCACCGGCGCCGACAATGAAAACGTCACCGGGAGGATTTGTCCGTCGAATATTAAGTTTCGGAAAGGTAGCTGTGATGGTATTTCAGTGTTGCTTCTTTTTTCTTTTTTTTTTTCTTTTTCAGAAAGAACGACTCTAAACCTTTCGGCAGCAAAGTCGAGGCGCTTGCAGATGTGCTGGCAGATATCCTGGCGCGCTTGGGTGGCGAAGCGACATCGTCGACAGAGTCGCGTGCGCTTGCGGCCCGTCTGGGAGGCATTGAAATTTGTGGCTATTCGTCTCCGAGTCAAATTTGATTCCCTGTGAAAATGTCGGTGAAGTCGTGGATTTCGGCCAAACAGCAACAACTCAGGCGAGCGCACCACGAAGACCCTGCAGCACCAAATTCGGGGTTCGCCACCTTCAGGTATTTTTTGTTTCGCAACGCTGCTTGCTCTTCGCGTCTCCTTGTGATTTACCGACGGAAGAGCCCGGGTAGGGAATTGCCAGCCGACAACGATTCAGTGTCTGTATTTTCTGCACGATCACCTGATCAATCAAGCGAAAGAGACTGCTGGAAGGTTCCGTCTCGAAAGCCTTGTGCAGACACCAGATCAATCCGAACTACAATTACTGCACACACTATCAAAGGTAAACCCCACAGAATACAATGGAGATCAGCTTCCGGCAGAGCTGTGACGGATAAAACGGTGCATCATTTTTCAAAGGAGACTTGTGACTATCAAAGGAAATATGGAGAAAGTCCAACGCAGGACGCGTTGACTCCCTCTCGCTTTGATGTGCTTGATAGTCTTGACGGGAACGAATCGTTTTTGGATCTTTTCCCAACAGAATACATTGACAATTCCAAAGTATCTACGTATGGTGGCAAATCTTCCCCGTGCTATACACAATCGAAGGCATATCTTACGCAATTTGTTCATCCGTCAGCTTTGGAGGTGATTGGAAAATAACGGGACCTCAAATTAGATCTAAAAATTTTTCTTGTAAGGTTGCTCGAGAAGGTTGGGTATTTCACCAACTGTCTGCAAGTCGGGGGCTTGAAAAGTCTTTCATAATCGCAACATACGACCAGATATCGAAAAAAGGAGTTTTGCATTTCTATGAATCCGAGCATGAGCCGCATCCCTTTCATGTACTGGATCTGCAGACTGTCAGTGCGATAACCCCAACAACCACGGCAGTGTTTTCTATGGAAAGCTTGCATTGCTTACATATGTCTAGTCCGATAGCACCGCCAACTTTACTTTCTTGCGCGAGTGCAGACGAACGCGACGCATGGGTGGACGCGCTGACGCGACTTTGTGGGATAGAAGTATCAAAATCAAATTCAATTCCGCCATTGCCAAACTCTGTTGTTGAAATCAGCCGTCGCAATAATTTGGAAGCTCACCAACTCAGTCGAGACTTAGAAACCTCGAATGCAAGGATCAAAGAGTTGGAGGACGGTGATCGTGGACAAGCGCAAATTCAAGAAGCTAAAAGTTTATCGTGCGGACGCAAGGATGAAAAGGAAATAGCGTCGTACTCATCCGTTGATATTCACAACTTAATCGACGTTAAATTTTCTCAAATCATGGAGGCTATTTGGGCTGCAAACACCACACGAGCAAATTCTGCTGAAGTTGTTAAAACACACGCGACAAACCAAGAACCAAATGCCACCGCTATTGAAAATGCTTTGATTGATTTGACAGAAAGTATGGAGTTACGAACTTCGCGTATCGGTAAAATGGTCCATGAAATTGCATCTTGGAAAGAACAAATTATGGCCATTCCGGCAATGTCAGAAAATTTGGCAACGTCAAGAAGTGGACTTGATAATCTTGCCCATGAAGTTGCCACTCTTTTGGCAGTTGCCGCTGAGAATTCTGTGAGCGACAGGATTATGCGAGATGAACATCTGAAAATAGTCAAAGAAAACCACAGTGAACTTCTAAAATGGACGGAAATACTGCAAAAAGAAAATCTGATTCCGTTGACTGAACAGATTGATCACGTAAGAGCTTGGTCATGCTTATTTTTTTTTCAACATTGTTTCAGATTGTTAAAACAATTGAATCAGTGGAAGTTGCTCAATCTAAAGTTTCCGGAATATTATCGAAAATTCCTCAGACGATAAAGGAGGAAAATCGACCATCAGAAGATATCGTACGAGAAGCAGAACAGGCACTAGATATTGAGCCTGCAAATATCCGCGCTATGAGCAGTATTTTGCTCGAATCTTTAGCTAATTTAGAAGGACAAATTAGCCGACGTGCACGGGAGGCTTCTTCGAAGCAAGATTTAATAGAAATTTGGATGAATCGGATAACTGACACATTGAAAATGATACAACAAGGTATTCATGCTGTCGAGAGAATAGAAAGGAAGGCAACAGCAATAAACCCCGACTGTGGAAAGGCAAATATCGCAAGTATTGAAATTTTTGAAGGAAAAATCGAATCAATCTTGAAAAATTGGGATAAAAAGGGAACTGAGCAGTTCGACTTAGCCATGAAAGATATCAAAGAAACTTGGTCCAAGAAGAGTGCACGGATCTCCGAAGATATTGAAGACTTGTTGAAAGACAAGGCCCAGTTGAGTCACGAAATCTCAGAATTGCGAAAGGAACGAAATGGTCTCGAGGAAGATATTGCGGCCCTTAGAAGACAGAAAGATGAAATGGGTAGTATCGCGCCACTGTCTTCAGCAGTTAGCGCCCTTGAAAGAGACTTAGAAGGGCGGATCTACGGTTTATTAGACGAAATCGAAATCTTAAAGCAAACGAAAACCGAACTAATAAATGCAAACTGATTCAAAGTATTATCAATCTAAACCCAGTGGAAGATATTGTTATCTGAACCAAGCTCCGCGGGTCTTACCTGTTAAAATTTGTTTTGAAGTTCTGTTGTGATTTTGGGAGAATCCAGCAGTGTTAGGATTTATCTAAAAATCCAATTTTAAGTGACAGGATCTTTTTGTATGAAAGAATTTCCATCTCTTTAACACTAATTATTTGCCATAAGGTCAAATGAATTCAACCGCCATTTTACGGTCCTTCCAACTGGATTTGGAACGTTCAGTCGTTTAGCCAAATTAATTGGACTCTAAGCTGCTGATGTATACGTCAGAGTTTTGAAGCCATTATATTCCCTGTTTTGTTAACGGGCTGCTTTCCTGTTTATTACGAATAACCGTCTTTAGCCCACTAAAGTTTTGGATGTAGAACTCTTAATCGTGTCGAGAACTGTGAAGCCCCAAATCGCAGGGGAAAGTTGAACGATTTGAAAATACTAATGCATCATTAAATTAAAGCCATTATTTCAATATCTTCTGCCCGATAATGTCTTTCCTACTTATCTAACACGCCTAGAGACGGGCTTGATATCCACAAAGTCGAAGGTCAACATTGCAGCGCTAATAACAAGCTTGACAACTGTTTTAAATTCGCAAGAAAAAGCAAAAGGACTTTCAAACGCCATGAATTTCAACTGTAAATTTTCCACTCATTCTCTGCCGCCTTCGACTGGGATGAATCTTTGAGTCAAGGACTACTGGCAGACGCCGGCACAAGACGAACAAAGGCAGCTCCTTAGCAACGATTCCAAATTCTTTTGCTCTTCAATAACTATTTCTGGTATCGAGTTGAACTATCCAACTGTGTTTGACCGCCGGGGAAGTACCTTCTTTTCTGGTGCGACATGTAGATCGAATTTATGCCCATTGAGTCTTGCAAGTGTTGTGAAAAACAAGATGGAAAATCAAATCGTCCAAGCAAAGGGGTTATTAGCTTTCAGAATTCAAGAGCCACATCTAATCTGACGTTTGGAGGAGGAGGCGAAAAGTGAAAATTGTGACATCGGAAAATATTCAGTCGACAGTCCCACCCCACTTCCGCTTGTGCACCCACGATTCCCCGGGGAGTGGCTTACCGCCCGCCTCAGCCTTCCGCAGCCATTTAGCAGCCTCCATCTTCTTACCATACTTCAAAAATAGGTATCCAAGCGAGTACTGCGCATCAACGTCACCAAGAACGGCGGACACTTTGTAAAAGTATTGTGCTGCCGGTGCTGACTTCGGGATTCCCCATCCTTGCTCGAAACAAACAGCCACTTCAAAAAGGGGAAGGGGCAGAATTCCTACAACTTTTCATGGTTGCTGAAAATCTGACCATTTGAAAAAATGTACCATCTTCCAAGCCAGGTGCTTGAGCTGTATTACTTAATTTACTGACACCGCTGATGCAAGATAAACCGCCGAACGAACAACTGAATTTCCACATTCGCGCAAGTGAGTTCAAGCTTTCACTCGCGTTATTCACTTTCCGAAGTTGCTTGACAATATTATGGGAAGCTACAGAAACCCGCAGAGAATTTTGGGAGACTGCATTCTGCTCCTCCATACTTTTCGCTTCCAGAAGAGGTGGAACCATAACCAAAAGTTTTTCGCAAGATACCAGAAGATCAAGAAACGCTGCATCTTTGAAGTCAACCGTTGAACTATAATGAAGTTAAGGGGATAAAACCTTTCGGTTTGTTTTCACTCATTCCCCAGCCATGCCTCCGAGCCAATGCTAGTAAATAAATCGCCAGTGGGTTTTCGTCTGTCGAAACGCATTTTTGGAGATAGTATGCGCTTACTTCCAGTTGGCCAATTTCATGATAATGAATTGCAAGCGCAACGAAGTCGTCCGTTGGTATAAATTCGGGTGGTGCTGGTAGCTTTTCCACTTGCGGAATGTCGCAGGTCTTAAGGTTTGAGTTTCTGAGAATAGTCACATCCTCTGAGCGATATAATAAACATTGGATCCTTGCAAGTATTTTTTTCAGTCCTCTCTTCTGAACAATATGAGAAGCACAGTCAAAGGCGTTTTCTAACATAAAATCAATGGCGTTACCTTCAATCCGTACAAATTTTCCTTGTCAACTAAGCGTATCAATGACAAATCACAAATCTTCGCATTAATGTCCATGAACGATTTCAAGTTCGAACATGCTGTGAGACAGTTTTCGCGGCAAATTTTGATGCGTTCCACTAGCTCCCGGGGTTTAAGTTCTGGATCCCCGATGAAACGTTGAAGGGCCTCGAAATGAATGTCAGCGAAGTCATCCAAGCATTTAGGCCCCTTCAATATTTCTGATTTTGGGTCGAGATAGTTGTTTTTGGCGGTGGCGCTTGGCCGAGATGGATGGAGTGAGTTCTTACTCTTCCAATCCGCGAATGAAACTTTGGACCCACCCAAACTTTCAACATCACTACAACTGTTCAAAACGCTATTGAGATTGCTACTATGTTTCGAAGTTGTTTTGTCACTGGAATTCGTGCAGATTGATCTTGAAGATCGCGGTGCCAATAAATCTTGGGCATATTGTGAAATTAAAGAAACGCGGATCTGCGGTGAGTTTGACACACTTTCACGCCGTTTTACTGGATATGATATCTGTGAGGACCTCTTTGGTGTTGAAGAAGTCACCGAGCGGAGAATCGCAGGTGTGTTTAAGAAGCTCTGAGGTTGCGTTTCCGCACACAAGCTTTTTTGCAATTCCGTGCAGCCAACAGCGGCATTTGAATAGTTATCTACGAGCAACGAATCGCTAGACTGCAGCCGTAAAAGGCCCGAATCCTCTTCTCTGTTAGAATTGTCTTCTGTGGCGTTGTCGGGAATAAATGGCTCGGCGTCAAATGGAGTGTCGATTGGCGCGTTGGAATGCCCAAACCGTGGTTTGGGTTTTGGCATCTGAAAATCTGCAACAAATGGGACCCTTTAAACTGGGCGTAATTGCTGACCGTCCGAATACGCCTTATCACGTTGCACACAAGAGTCACATGTTGGAACAAAGGGAAAATGCCGCTTCTCAAAGTCGAATCTTGCTACGGTACTTTCCGGCGTGTAAGCGCACCAGTTATGTCAGTTGGAACTTTCCCGGACTAGGGCATCCACAGGTGGTGCTCGATTATGTATTTACAAGAATTTACAGTCCACAATAGAAAACATGCTACATACATTCACGGTGGTTGAACAGTCTTCTGATGAGGAGAAATAAACCATGATGGACGGCAAAATCATGCACAAGCGTTTTCCATCCGTTTTTGCTTTATTTCCATACATTGGAACGTCTCGTTACAACGATTCAAGACCTTTCACCGCGCAGACGACGAGCAAGTTGAATATCTTTGGGCTGAATAGTCACGCGCTTGGCATGAATGGCAGCCAAGTTGGTGTCCTCAAACAATCCAACCAGGTAGGCCTCAGACGCTTCCTGGAGAGCACCGATGGCCGAGGACTGGAAACGCAGATCTGTCTTAAAGTCCTGGGCAATTTCACGCACAAGACGCTGGAAGGGAAGCTTGCGTATGAGAAGCTCGGTGGACTTCTGGTATCTTCTGATTTCACGCAGTGCCACAGTACCAGGACGGTATCTATGGGGCTTCTTGACACCTCCTGTGGCTGGGGCCGACTTACGGGCGGCTTTGGTGGCCAGTTGCTTTCGCGGGGCTTTCCCACCGGTGGACTTTCTCGCAGTTTGCTTTGTCTAATGAAAGGAAGTGAGTTAGTTACTGATGAAGTGAAGCAACCGCAAAGAGTATGCAGTATCCGTGCAATATAGGTGCCTTAGTACAAAATGACAGAAACACGAGAATGGGCAGGGCTCAATGGCGTAAGGGCCACTAGCTAATGGGAGGCACCAACGGGGTATTGAGGGAAGCAACTACACACTCTGGCCATTTCTTGGGTCTTTTTGTTCTGAACGAACTTCGATGGCATTTCACTGCACCAAATAAGCGCAGTTGCCACAAAGCATGCCGTATTGAATTTTTTTGTCATTTTTCATCGTCTTGGGAAGACCTTGCGCCTAAATTCACTGCTCTTGCACTTTTCCCACAATGAGCTTCATCTAAGCCTCACAAGATGTACTTTGCACTGCGCGATATGATGTTTCCTTCAGGAACTTGCCTGATGAAATTCCAAACGGTTTTCAAGCACTATCGCGATATTTCTAAGCGTTAGTTGTGGTGTTGCAGAAGGATGCCTTTTGCCCGCTCCTACTGTTTTTTTTTTGTTTTATTTTTTATTTATTTTTATTTTTAGGTTGATGTTGCATCGCTGCGGTCAGGTTCCGCGCGATGGCAGACCAAACGCCGTATTCTGGCGCCTATTAACAACGTCGACCGCAGTATCTTCGGATAGCATTGCCGCTATCCGTAACATTGGTATTATTGCCCACATTGATGCCGGCAAGACAACTATAACCGAGCGGATGCTCTTTTACGCTGGATACACTCAGCGCATCGGCGGTAAAACACTATATTGCATCAGCTTCTAAAAGCGTTTCTGGTGCCAGATGTCGATTCGGGATCAACCGTCACAGATTATCTCCCCGCTGAGCGAGCTCGCGGAATCACAATTACTTCGGCATGCATACCTCTTCTTTGGAACTCACACCGCATCAATCTGATTGATACTCCTGGTCATATTGATTTCACAATGGAAGGTTTGCTCTGTGCTTAAGTTAGGAAGAAGCATAACGCATTTGATTTTGATAAGTCGAAAGGTCGGTACGGGTGTTGGATGGCGCTGTAGTTCTTCTGGATGGAGTGGCTGGAGTCGAAGCTCAAACCGAAGGTTTGGAAACCAAACCCGCGCAACCCAATCATCGAATCTTCGCACAGGCGTCTGGAGGCAAGCAAATCGTTATAGAATCCCGCGAATACTCGTTGCAAACAAAATGGACCGACCGGGTGCTTCGTTCAAACGCGCAATAGCGGCAGTGGCTTCTCGTTTGAAAGGATGGGGGCAGCCAGTGGCTGTTCAAATCCCATTGATTCAAGAGACGAATAGCGGGCCGCGTTTTGTTGCCGTTGCAGATCTGGTCTCGCGCTGCGTTATTTCGTTTGATGCCTCCGACACTGGCAGTGTTGTGGAACGCAGCGCATTCGGTTCTGAGGCGGAGTTCAGCGATGTCCTCTTGTCTGGGGGGATCGCTCGATCGAAGGAGGAGGCCGCATCATTTTGCAATAGCCTTGCGCTAGCACGTGCGGACCTTGTAGAGAAGCTGTCAGCCTTGGATGATACCGTTGTGGAAGCGTTTTTGGATGCAGATACCGTTCATATGAATGTTTCAGAGGCTGTGTTAAAGACTGGTTTGCGGCAATTGACTTTGGAAGGGAAAATTGTGCCAGTTCTTTGTGCGTCGGCTTTCAAGAATATTGGTGTGCAACCTGTGATGGATGCAGTTATCGAATACTTGCCAAATCCTGCAGAACGGCAACCTGCTACTGGAACTCTTCCGAATGGAAATCTTGTGAAAATTGAGCACACTTCTTCCAAGTTTTGCGCGATTGCGTTTAAGATAATTCATGACGAAAATCGAGGCGCCATGGTGTTTATTCGAGTTTACTCCGGTCGGTTCTTTTTCGATATTGAACGGGCGCTGATATAAAACCTTGAAGGCGTACTGGAACCGAAGACGATTTTATTTAATAGTACTCGAAATATAACCGAACGTGCCACAAAGCTTCTACAAATGTATGCGGATGATTACGAAGAAATTCCTAAGGTGTCTGTCGGGAATATTGCATGCTTGGTTGGGCTTTCAGATACCAGGACTGGGGATACTCTTCTGATAGCCAGCGAGCATGGGATAAATGCCCAAGCCGCGGCAAAATACGCACCACAACCTCCTTCCGCGTTGGTCACGCGCCAAACATGGTCTACGACGAAGCCTGCGTCAAGACCGCTCACCGCTTTCACTCTGGAGACAATCCAATTACCGGAACCAGTGTTTGTACGTAGCGTAGAAGCTGCAACTAATTCAGACGCACGGAAGCTTGACTACGCATTGACAGCGCTTACTCGTGAAGACCCATCCCTAGTCGTGGTGAGAGACGAGGACAGCGGTCAGACGCTGCTGGGCGGCATGGGCGAGCTGCATCTGGAAATAGCAGGAGAACGCTTGCGTGATACGCATCGATGCAAAACTCTGATGGGGCCTGTTGCTATTGCCTACCGCGAAACCTTGAGTACCGAGGTTGTGAAAGGCAGAATCGAATACGATAAGGAAATATTCGGAAAGCATTCGAAGGTGACTATTGGGCTGGAAATAGATGTGTTACCGTTGGACCATCCCGAAAAGGAGTGGGTTGATCTGGCAGCGATTTTGAGGAACCACGGAAGCGCAAATACTGTCGACCTGTCTCAAGTGGACATGAAGGATGTCTTTCCGTCACCGCTCACAATCATTCCAGGGTCGAATCGAACCAGAAAGGACCCAACTTCAGAAAAAGAGGCCAAATTGTTGTCACCGCCGGGATATCCTTCCATTCCCGACATTTACGATGCCTTGCGCGCTGGAATTGACGCATCTTTGGCGCGCGGCGCCATACTTGGGTTTCCTGTTGTCAACGTACGTGTCACAGTTACTGAACTGAAGCTATTCAAGCAAGAGCTGTCATCCCTGTCGGGAATCCGAGCGGCAGTTGGCAGATGTATGCGAGATGTTATGCGGGGTGCAAATGGTGGAGATAGCCGGGGATTCAAGAGTCCGATGCGCCTGTTAGAGCCAGTGATGGACTTGACGATAACGGTTGCGGAAAGGTATGTAGGGAACGTTACGAAAGACTTGACGGGCACGCGACGTGGCAGCATAGTGTCATTGGATAACGAGAATCGCGATGACAGCGACGGGGAAGGAGGGTATGCGGGTCGGGTGATAACGGCCACAGTTCCTTTGGGAACGATGGTAGGTTATTCGACAGAGCTGCGGGGAATGACGGCGGGAACGGGCGTGTTTTCGATGAAGCTGCTCGGGTACGGGCAAATGTCGACTGACCGTGAGGAGGCGGTGGTACAAGCCGCAAAAGGATACTGATCCGCACTCGTGTAATAGAAAAAACAGCACTGATCAACAACAGCCACAATAGCACCAGAAACAGTTAGACTACGCGTTCCGCCTTATTCGTACGAATTCTTGCAAAAGCATTTGTTGCCCGAGGTAAATTCCAATGGATGGCCAGGCGAAGAAGGAACGCAACGTCGAAACCCATCTGGTCCAGAAAAAAGTAACAATAGTCTTTACCTTTGCTGTCTTGAACCCGCAAGGCGAATTTCCACTAGGTTCTTCAACAGTATGGTCGAGAAATGTTGAAATGAGGCTAAGGACTATGCATTGCTCAATTCGAAGCGAATAACTAATATGGCAGTAAATTGACGGCCATTTTCCATTGACCAAATCTGTCAACTGCGGATGAAAGGTTTTAAATTTCTTGCTACTGTGATTCAATAAGCGCCGATTTCAATCCAAGGTCTCCTTCAAATTTAAAAGCTCGGCCAGCAAAGCCGAATAAATGTTAAATAAAATCTGTGACTTCAAACGAGCTGGCTCCTTGTATGAGACTGACAACACTCTCGTTTTTTTCCGCTGCATCTGCTGTTTGTGAAGGAGTCGAGCATTCAATACATCGACAGCTAATAGAGGAGTTATTAGGTCCACATGGGTGGGATGTTCTGCAATCATCCCAACATCCGATTCCGCCGAACTAACGCGGTCGTTTACCGTGGCAGACATTTTCTGCGTGTTGCCTTCAGACAAAATTTGTTTTCTTAATCTAACGTATTTTTCTTCTTACTCTTCTTGTTCTGGGTCTTTTTGTTGGTTACGCGAGCGTATGCTGGATTTGTTTTATGTGACAATTCCAACAAAATATTGCTGCTGCCACATCTTCTGTAACAATGTCCAGTGATCCGCCAGAGTTTATGCTGCTGAAATTTGCTGTGAGATTGCTTGCCACAGACAAAACTGCTGGAGTTCTCGTCTTTGTCCGGCAAAGGCGAGACATTCTGCGCAGCAGTCTTCTGTTGAGATCATATTTTGGAACCAACAGTCGGAAGTGGTTTCTTGTTCACATGGAGAGGTGTAGCGGATTCTGCTTCATAACGCGGGTTTTGGGTTTGAATTTTTGCGATCGAGAGTTTTCCCGGGCATTCATTGCCAGCAGTTCGGCCTCAAATTGCAAGACGCTCCTCTTCCGAGAGCACGGCAGCAATGTCACCGTCGCCAACGTTAGAGGGCTGTTTCTTGGTTTTCTCGCCAAATACCGCCGACGCGACCAATGCCATCTCACCACGATTTCTCGGAGACTTTTTCTTGCAAAACCCGCATCGGTGGAGCTTTTAAGCTTCACGATTAGCGCCGCAATATGACTGGCCGCTGTGGCGGCAATTCAAAATTTTCGTGTGCTCACCGGAGCTTGAGTGCTGTGTTGTCAAGTCAATATTGAACTGTGTCTGCGTCAATTTCATGTATCTGCATGGGATTCAGGAAGGCTGTTCGGACAAGAGAATTCAGTTTTCAGCTACATATGAGGTAGAGAGACTAAGTCGCCACATCGTAGTCCTGGCTCTTCTTTCTTGTGGTTTTCCATTTCATTCTCTTCTGAGGCAGGATTTAAAGGGAGGCATGATAGCATTTAGCCGGATTTGTAATTCGCAAAGTAGTCTACTGGTACAATTAAACTTTCGATCTCGGCATTTTGGGCATCCTGACGCTTTCTTAAGATGTCCCCCACCATATTTTCATGATTTCGGCACAAGTTTTTGTTATGATGTTCCGTGTTTGAAGATCTTGTGGGTGAAAACGTTTGAGTTTGGTGGAATTGTCACAGATCAACCTGTCGATATTCTCGAGGCAAAACAAGCCTCTCCGGCCAACTCGAACAATTCAGTCGCAAAGCAGCATCATCCTTCTACTGTTAAGGATATCCAGACTTCCGGTGTCTCCGAAAGACTTGACGCTCGAATGGCCGAAGGTGCCTCAATCCCCGAGATTTGACGACGAATTTAAAAAAAAAAAAAGGAAAAATAATAAACGAAAGCGATGGACGAAGATCAGGAGAGCTTCGTCGCCGAAGGTAGGATGCGTGAAGACTTGCGGCCGAAATACGCCGTCCTCTCTGCTTCATTATGTAACCCTGTCTGGACTGACTGTTGAACAGGGCTTCCTCTGGCGGATTGTTATACTCACGGTCTGCGCAGTTTCTTGCGGTCTCCACCACCGACAATTCCTGATGATTCATTCTATTTCGGCTATTTTATGGATCTGGCTATCCAGAGGATTGTTGTTCAGCGCGAAGGAAAGGTGAGAGGAATACTCCTTGTCAAAATTTCTGACGTGAGTCGCAGTCGCCCGTGAATGTGCTTTTGGATCCTATTCGCCAATCTGCCCAGGAAATTTTGGCCGCGAAACTTCTCGAGGAGGAGAAATTACGGCTAAAAAGGACCGCAGAACGCAAAACTCAGCATGAAGAAGCTGTGGCGACTTTCAACGAAAAGTACGCATCTTACCAACAGCAAGAATCTGCAAACAGACTTCACAAACTCGAAACATTGGAGTCGTTCACACAAGTATCAGCGAAGCCGCCTTTAAAAAAGGCAAAACTTTCAGCCAACGACAAGCGGTCTATTCCTGCTGTTTCCAAAAAGAACAGTCCATGTTTCCGACTTTTCAAGCGTATCTGCATTTCTTGCTTCCAAGGGAATGTTGCTTCGGAATGCCGCCTGTCCGCTGAGCGAGACTTGCAAGGGAACATATCGTTTGGGGCGGAACTCACACTAGAAAATCAAATTACAAGGCCTCGTGGCATTGACCGCATTGCCACTCGAGATGAAGACAAATTAATTCTTCAGCATGCTGCGTCTGCATTGGTTCCACTTTTGAGTGCCACTGTTGAGAAGTCCCTGATGATCCCAGCCGTTGACACATTCAAGGTGCGGATAAGGCCAAAAACTGGATACATTCAGTGCGACTCATGCGAAGCATTCATATTCCTTGACCATGTTCGGTGTATGGATTGCGGACAAGACTTCTGTTTGGACTGCTTCGAAGAGTGGACTCTGAATCCCACTCTTGAAGAGAGTTCATTTAATGTGCCTGGTTCTCCTGCAGAGTGCTATCGTCGAAAAGCGTTCGCAACGTGCTCGCTGGAATCGACGCATGTGTTAAAATCGTTTTCTTTCTGGACGTTTATGACTCCATCTACCAGAAGATTCATTCACTCTCATGCCGAAAAGAATCCCCTGCCTAAATTGATGGAAGACCCTTCGTTGCAAGCACCAATTCTATTTTCTAGTGAAGTTTCTGAGTTTGATCTGCTTCGGGCATGGCGGCGGAAACTTCCGATTGTCGTTTCTAACATTCAGTTCTCGCAAAACTGGGAACCACAATCTTTACAAAAAGCTGCCGTTTTTGACGATATCGTTAATACCAGAGAAAAGATCCCGGGCATCAGTGCGACCGCCAACGAAGTTACCCCTATGAGATTTTCGTATTTTGTTGAAGCTCTTCACGAACAAGGCCGTCCAAATCTGGTTGGCTTTGACTTTCCGGTGGTCAACAAAATTGACGACGTACTTCCTGAGCATTGGAAAGAATATCGGACAACAATTCCATTTCGCCGAATAATTATGAGAGATGGTGCTCTGAGCTTGTTTTCATTCCTGTCTAACAAAGACCACGCTCAAATACATGGCGCTACCTTATTTATTGGTGGACCAGGAGATACGGAAACGGGGACAACTCGATTACACAAAGATTCAGCGAGTGCCTATAATACGCTGGTGTACGCGCAGCACAGTGATCGTCCTGGAGCAGTGTGGCATTTGTTCAAGCCGGCTGATGTGAAGAAAATTTCGCAAGTTTACGATCGACCCTCCAAAGACAACTACACACTACTGGATTTCAGTGCATATCTCGACGACGAAGCCCTTGCTTTTCTGGAGCGTGTTCATGGTGTTAAACCGATCGTCATCGAGCAACGTGTCGGTGACATGATTTTAATTCCAGCTGGATACGCTCATCAAGTCCGAAATTATCAGCTTTGTGTGAAGGTTGACAGTACAATTGCATGACAATTACTAATTTTATGCGACAGATTTCTCAGGACGTAGTGTCATCGGAATGTTTGCCCGAAGCCATTTCAATCGACAGCGAAATCCGCCTCCTTCCACCGGGTCATGACCGTCGAAGCAGCTCGATAGCGCCCGTTGGAATGGCGGTTATAGCGTGGGATAGACTGAACAAATATTCGAAACGAGCAAATCAGCAACATTCTGCGCTTCCTTCCGTTGCCACCGATGATGTGGAACAGAATGGCATTTCTGGAAATATGACTCCTCCTGAGGCTATATCGTCATCATTGGCATCACCCATGTCTGGAATGGTTTCAACAGCCCCGAAATCAATGTCTTTGAAGGGGAAACTGGATGGTCGCGGACGTCCGGGAATTGCCACAATGATGATACCCGTTCTATACACACAAATTCAAGCGTACTCGAAACGGTGTCCAGCACCAACCTCGACTCAAGAATATTTGATTCAGAATAAGCCTTGCCACCATCCTTTTTTTTCACGCTTCTTGCGTTGCGGGATTTGCCACCCCCGAAATCCAGCGGCCGGTTCGTGCGTCTTCGTTAACACGCGGGTTTTTGCCCGCGATCCGGAAGATCCCAAGCGTGTTCTATACGGTCCGTGGTTTCTGAATAGTCATTGGAACATAGCTGCTGGAAGAATGGTGGAACTCGGAATAGTCGATGATAAACCGGTTAATGGGACAGATCAGACAGTCGGCCTTGTCATAGTAAGTGCCGCTCGTTTTTGGCTTGTGATTTACTCCTTTTGGTAAGAAAAAGGACGCGGACACTGTCAGCGATAGTGGCAGCAGTAGCAGCAGCGAGAGCGAGAGCGAGAGTAGCAGTGATAGTGATTCGAATGACTCAAGTCTGGACAGTCAAAGTGGAGGCGAGGTATCTCATTGCGGTTAAATAAATGTGGTTGTTATTTTTGTTTGCTTCGGGGAATTTTAGTTGTTGGGGATGACATTCGAGCATTTTGCACTTTTGCCTTTTGTTTTTCAAAATGACAGGCAGGTACTGCAGTTGTTTGCTTTCCTCAACAGTTGCAGCCACAACAGGCTTCGTCTGTTCTGTGTTGCTTCATTTTATCTTCTGCGTTGACTTCTTTTTATCACCAAGATGTGAACTTGCGTTCTTGTCTTCAAGCCGCCTTGTAGCTGTATTTTCACGCACTCCACGTATCCGGGACCAGAAATCGATCATCGTGGGATTATTGGCTGAGGCTGCTGGCTCCTGAGTGCGGGTGAGTTTATCCCACGTTCTGCTTTTCACTTTACCCTATATATCTCCCTCTACATTCCTCCGTCTCTATTGGTGCTGACCGTTGTAACACAGGTTTTGGTGCGAAAAACATTCTGTTCTCAAAAAATCATGACACAATTCCCAGATATTCACCATTGGGGGAACTTCCTTGTGTCACCGATTGATTCTGTGGGCGCTTTTGCCTGTCCTGTTGGGTTTTTAAATCTTCCGTCAATTCCAAAAATGTTGACATATTTTGAAAGGTAGGAGTTTATTTTTTCCATGGTACGTCTCTTGGCGTTTGATGATCAACCCTTTGAAATTTATCTGACACCTCTTGTTTGAGATGGGAGTCACACCCCATCAATGCACGCAATCTGTATCTGATGCAAATTACTTTCATCTTAACTATTCGGAATTCAATCTTTCACTGAAAACACTCTTCAATAGCGGCGATTTCGAGATGGGAAAGTTGTGATCCGTTTTTCGACCGCCACCGTTGTGGCACTCTTGCTTGGTGAGTTACCACAATATTGAACTATTGTCTTGTGATGGTCATAATTTGCGTCCGATATAAACCCTCTCTCGCTGCCCTTGCCGGGGCACTTGAAGCGGACAGGGCAATATGAAGACCTCTGTTACTGAAGAACCCTTTTCCAATTGCTTCTACTGCCTTCTTTTTTCTGATAACTGATTCGTGATTACTTCCAGGTGGTTAATGGGCGCCCGCTTTTCTTTTGAATGGGTTAGTAATTTTTTTTTCTTTCCTACTGTTTCACGGTTTCCGACGATGAACACGTTTCTGTCTATTGAATACGTGAGGCTTAAAAATGATTTAATGAGCCTGAGGATTATTTAAAATTTTGCCTGTTTGAGTCATTGCGCGTGATACGGGATCTAACTTTCTGTCTTAGTCTTCATTCGGTTGTTATTTTATGCATGGAAAGAAATAAATTCTATTCATCGCTGATTTCATCTCCATGACCTTTTTTTACACTCTGTGCGTTAGAACTGTACACGGTAAGCCCGAAATTATAAGCGATAAACGAGAGCAAAGTACGCGTCGAAATCCTCTGACTGGTCATTGTGATTGAGAAAAAGGATTGGGAGTATGCGAAGGCAGTAGTCGCTTCAAACGCCAAATTTGCGAAGAACTTGGCCGTGACACACGAACACTTCGCAGAACCGCGGCTTTGGTTTCGTCGTTGCAGTAATCTCAGAGCCATGGCGTATGCTACCCGCGTCCAGTATCACTGCCGTCCCGTCTCCGCACGCAATGCGAAACCCCCCGTTGTGCTCTGGCAGAACCAGCGTACTAGCCGCACCTCCTGCATAAAGCATCACGCACATGACACGGGCGTCATTGTTCCTATCAGTGTGTGCTGTGCACGCGTAGTTAAACGTAAGATATCGGAATGTGAATCCCGACAAGTCAAACACGATGCGTCGTCTCATGGGCGACCGTGCGTTTGCCATTCTAACTGCCAGTTCTTCCATGATAAAATCCGATCGCGGAAAGAAGATCTGAAGCAGCAGGCGCGATATGATCGCGCTCACCTGATTTGAGAGAACGTAGCTTTCGCAAGCATTCGCTTTTTGGCACGAAGAAATTGAGTCTTTCGTCGGAAGCAGTTCAGCATCGTGCGAGCTCCTACCCATCATAAAATTTGTACCGAGGTGAATCTTTCCTCCATTCACGCTCTGCTCTTGCTCCTGTCCCAGTGAGTGTGACTTGGCTTTGGGCTGGGGAAGTGGAAGGGCAAAATCCGACGTGTACTCTTTTTGCAATTTGTTGATGGCATTGACCCGTATGTTCCGTAGTTTCTCTGACATTACAGTGTTCTTCACTGCCAAACCTATCAATTTGATGCTAGTATCAAAAAAGAAAGTGATTCCGGTATCATCGGGGCATCTTTGGGCCATTTTCGGGTGCGTCCAAACTTGACTCACAAGTTCGATTGCTGCATGCGGCTTGACTTCGGTTTTGACGACGCTTTCAATGTACTTGATCGCTAAAGAGAAGTCTTCCGCCCAAATAGAATCGCTAAATGCATGCCATGACTTCATAGTGGTCTTGCAATTGGCGGCATCGAAGTTATTCTTCAACTTGTCAATCACGCCCAGTCGAAAAGGTAGCAGGTGCTTTTGCCGTTGACAGAAGTTCACGGGTGAGAAAAGATGCGTTGATTTTGTATGATCGCTCGGTTGTACAATGGAGATAGGGTTGGAATGCTTCTCAGTCGGAGGCAAGATCGGCGTTCCGCGGCGCTCAGGTGAAAATCGTCTCTTCATTTTCGTTGGAAATCCGCACAAACAAAAATGCCTAATAACATCGAGATTTCGCACACACGACCTACGACTGAGTCCGTCAAATCCGCTGTGCAAACAAACATTGAGGTTTGTTTTGGTAGATGCCATACGCATTGTAAGCAATTTACAGGGGGCGGCAAGTTCTACTTTTCAAGCTTCATTTTTGCCGCACCGTGTTCGTGATTTAGGTACCAACTGAAGGCATACTAACCTTCAAGAAAGGTTTCACGCGATGCCGATCGAGCAGAATATTTGAAAAACAAAGGAAGAAACGGAAAGGCCGGAGAGTTAAGTTATTTCACGGAAAAGGACAACTTTCTCACACATTAAATAGTACAGTTGGTGGAGTCAGAATGAACTACAGGTGACCTTGCACTGTTGAATGATACAGCTGACTGTGACCTACCAGCTTGAAACGAATTCTTGCTACAACGATTCATTCAAGGAACTCAACTACAGAGAACTTCGCACAACTGTATTTTCTCGCAAAACTGCTCATTTTCCAAAAGCCCTCAGTGATAAAGATTTTGATAAAGTATTCCAAAAACAATGGTATCAGTATAGAATGCGGAAACCCCAAACAGACGATTCTGGCAAGCACTATGATATCTTGACAGGTTAACCCTAATCCTCTTGTTTGTGGATGCTGAAAGTTTTGCTACACTTCAGGAAGGGAGCACGGCGCGGTCATTTCAGCACAACGGGGATACGCCGGTCGCATATCAATTGATAAGTTGAATGCGCAGAAATATGGTACAACTGATGGAGAAAGGAATTTCAACATTATTTCAAATGCACCATTGCCCATTCACAAAGATTGAGATCTTGAACATCATAAATATCATAAATTTCTTTCGTTTTCCTTGCGTACCTATCAATGTTAGTACCACTAACATATGTACCGATTTCAAGGTTTGTGGCCTATCTTTCTCAGCAGGATGCTCAGTCATTTTCAAAGAAATTCTTGCACTCTCGCCCATTCAAATCTATGTTGAGAGTGACAGACACAGGTGCAAATCGCCAAGCATCGTCGGTGACTGTAAAAAAGATGACTTTCTGACTTCCTCTGTTTGGTGTTGTGCACTCCCACAAGAACGCCCTTCGCGTTTATTCAAAAAGAGTTCGGTTCAAAGTGGATGGACATTTATCTTCAGTCAATACAACTTCAAATGGCCGGTAACCTTGTCGATCAGCACTTTGGGGCCTGCGCGAATCACTCAGATCTCACCACAAAATTGGGCCGGGCAACTTGCCTGGACCGACTGCACGTACTGTCAGTGAATTTGCCGCGATTTGGGTTCTGCCGGCGTCCCTAATGCTTTGAGCCACTATCCCCAGGGTTCGCGCATTCTTTTGCAAAACCAACCTGCAGCAGCATTGGTTCGGGAGATTCTCGTTTAAACATACATTTCCTCTTCGTTTGGGCACTTTAGAGTAACTTTCGCTTGTCCGTCCTTTTCCCATTTTCGCAGACCCTAAATTCCTCTAATTAGGCAAGAGACATATCGCAATTCGTACCTTAGGATCTTGCTTCTCAATTTTGCGAACTGATGCCAAAGTCGCATGGCAGCACTGGAGATTCGTTACAAACGCTTTTGAATAAGGCAGTACCTGTGCCGCAGCCTTTCCTTTTGTCATGTCGAGGTCTGTTCGTACAAGAAGGACCTGTTTGCAAGAATCGCTGGATGTCGCGGAAACGGATCGCGTTGCCTACCATCTTCCATTCCCCAGCTCCTTCTGAGGTCTCCGACAACGGCGACACTTTTGCTGAATCCAGCACACTGTCGTCGCTGTCTTCGCCTTCGCCTTCGCTTTCGCTTCTACTGCTCGGCATCAGCGCGGATGGTTGGGCAATACCCATAGCGACCCTGGCCGCAAAATGACACGCCAGAAACGCGAAGCCAATAGACGCAACACACGCAGTCAGTATGTGCAGGCCGGTGAATGAAGGCGCGGTGAGGAATTCGACAATGGTACTGCGAACAGAATCATCCATCGGTTGCTCAAAATGTTTTTGGAACGAATCGCAGAGCTGCATCTGCTTCAGCACGATCCAGGCGCGTATGATGACCGCACTGGTTATGAACGGCGCATCTGACACGTAGCGAACCACCCAGAATCGAGCATTGTGCTGCAGCTTCCTTTGCATGTGCAACGGAAGCTTATTGCTGACGCTGTCCAATGTCTCGTGCCACGCTCACAAATTGTTTCGCACCCACCAGCGTCAATTTTGACCTCGTCCGCGCACGTTTCTTGGTTTATGGAGCTTTTTGGTGCTGGGTTTAATCTCCCAATGGACGACGTGACAATCATAACCGATTGTATGGGCGTGTATCGCTCCTGGCTGCTTGACAAGCCCGAATTTCGACCGCCTGCTGTTATATCTGCTCGTGACTTGCCATTTGAACAATTGTTTTATCAGGTTCACTTGATGGTCTCCGCTTTGTTCAACTAAATATTTCTGTAGAATATATTCAAACATGTGTCATTACTATTTCAACCCCGAAAATCAAGCGAATATAGCTCTGGCCAGCTAACACCGGACTTAGTGCTCATGGAGACTTCTGTCGCCACCCAAGTGAACTTATGCAAGCAAATTCTAGCAATGTTACTGCAAGCGGCCCAGCAACAGCAAAATAGTCCACTGATAGACAAATCAGCAAGTGTTGGCCACCATTTGAATTTTTCTCGAGAGACTTGGGTTGTTCTTTTGAAGGTTATGTTGGGATGTTGTGAGCGACTTCTTGCCGAGAATTGCGGTGCGGTTATTGTTGATAAAAGCAGACGCGGCAGTTATATTGACGGGAGTATTGGGGAGAAGATTATGTCGGCCAGATGGGCAACTCGAGGTGGTGGAGATAGAGAAAAAGCCGCCGGCGACGTCAACCCTGGGTCTCGCATGGGTGATGCGCTATGCGACAGTCTCTCACGTACCTTGTTCGAGATCTGGCTTCGAAGCGAAGAAATGGGTACTGACTTGTGGGCGTGCTTGCAGGTTTGGACCAGTCCGTGACATTTTAAGGTTTTATTTGACAGATAGGCCCAATATGAGAAATGGACACACCGCATTGAAGTTGTTCGAAACTGGAGCGCAGTTATTCTCGCCCTTACTGACCGCGTTATTCAGCAACTGTACGGGGAATTGGAAGGTCAAAAGTATGTGACTGTAACCTATCCGTCGGGAGGATCGTTCTGTCTCGACTTGAATGAAACTTTTGTGGTGTATTCTTGGCACAGACTAATTTGTAATAGATTGACTTGGAACCGTGAATCTAACTAATCAATTCTCGTTGGGCAGATATTATCGGCGATGTAAACAGTATAGAATCACCAGAAATATTTCATGTTGCTATCAAGGTAGGCAATAAAATGTGATGTTTTTACCATTTAACAATTCCAGGGTATTTCGAAAGTCATTGATGAATTCTGCGCTGTCGGGACGAAAAAAGAGTTCAACGAGACCGTGAATGCACCAGACGGCAACACGTTGCTCAAAATGTTTGGAAAATGGCTATTTGAAGCCGTTTCACGGAAATCTCCTGAGTAAGTCCTGGATATTTCCAACTTCATTCCAAACCTTATTTTTGCAGATATGAAGATGGGATATCCGAAGCGTATGCTACTCTTTGCAAAATATTTTCGACTCTTCAGCCTCGTAACACCTTCCTTCCATCGTATTTATACCGCTTCTACGCCAGCATATCGGTTGGTTTGCGAGTCGGGCACCCGCAAACACTGACTGCGATCATGGTGAATTGCCAAGAGTTCTTCATCGCAGATCTACAAGGCTCTCGAGTGTTACTTCCTGACTTTGCTATTGCTCTGAATCGAGTTCTGCCAACGACTGAAAAATCAGGCTTTCCTGTTGGGATTGTTCCGATGGATGAACTTCGTCGCGCTTGTCTGAAAATTCTCAGTGGCATGCTCGGGGTTCTGAGCCGCTTCCCAGAAGTATCCATCAGAACTTCTGTGTCAATGCAGCAAGTTGACTTTTCCGACAAGGTGAGAACTCTCTGTTTGGGCAGAGCTTCATAGTGTACCAGATTAAGTCATTCTACCCACATTACGCTTACGAAAACTCCAAACGATCGAGTAGAGATATTGGAAATCTTATTCCAGACTCAGTAATTACGCCAACCGTGGCATCTCTCAAGCCATTTTTGCTGGATGTTCTGTTATCGACACACGAAATTGAACAGAACGCGATAAATATAAAAATAATTCATCATATACTGGTTTGCTTTGCACTTGAAGAAATCCAGAACTGTCCTGGGGCAGTGTCATTAATTTTGGAGGGAGTCATTGACAAAGTCATGAAAAAATTGTGGTCTCAAGATATTCAGTCGTCGGCTTTCGAACTATTGTCGCAACTTTCCTTTTTTTGGGCTCCAGTAGATCAGACTGTGAAGGTGTGAATTTGCTCATTTGCTCAAAGGCAGCTTATTCCATTGCAAGGGAACTGCAAGGAAAGTTGTTGTTACGTTGTGCGCATATATCGAGAGTTTGTTCGTGGAAGATAATGTGATTGTAAGCACGGTCAAAAGTAGAAATTCGGTAAAGCTATTTCTCGCAGGCAAACCAGCAAATGATAATCCGTGCTTACGACACCATGATACGTTGGGCACTGGTGGGAGGCTGGATGGAAAATGACACCGATACAATCTCAAAAATCAACATGACACTGTGCCGTGGAATCTCAATCCTAGCGCCAAACGACGAATTTTCTGCGCTAGCTGCTCCGAGTTTGCAGGCAAACCAAGCTGGACTGCAGAAACCTGGCAGCGTGGGCAGCCTCACAGCAACTGGAGGGATGAAAGATGCTGGCAACAGTTCCACAAGTCAAGTGGTGTCGCCCGTTTCGCTGGAGCGACCTACATTGGCAAACCAGTTCGCGGTCTTTGCTGGCACGGTGACGAATGCAATTGGCCCTGAGGGACGGCGCCTCAGGAAAGAGAAAAAGCGGGCAGGGACCATGTCGTCTCCCCTCGCCAATCTAGTCGCAACAGTCACTGTCGGGTCGACGACGTCGACTTTGGACAGGGACAAGAGCATGGGCACTCTGAAAGGCGGAAACAGCGCGACGACTCCGGATGTTGGCGTTTCGACTTTCGCAAAGCTCACTGCCAAGGTGGCCATTAAGGCGGCGGCCGAAACTGCATTAGCGCAAATGTTGAATCATTTGGGGAACTTTCCTCCCAAAAACGCTAGCTTTGGTGTCACTCGGATAAGCACCCTTTTCGACGAAATCACCGAAGTTAAACGCATTCTGGACATCAGAGATCGTTTAATGGAAGACTCTATTTTTGCATCTTCCAGCAGCAACATAGGACTCAACCAAGAAAAGGGCACGATTGCCGTCGCTGACTTCAAAAAGTTTCTCCGTTATTTCGTATTTGACAATCGAGTCCTTCTGGGATTTGTCGAGCAGCCTGAATGGGCTATGGACAACGACGATGATTCAATCGAATCAAATTATTTTGATTCTGAGAAGGCGCCCCGTGACCCGAAACTGATTATCGTAATCCGAGACTCGATCGGAAAATTTTCATGGAAGTCCGAACTGAAGTATATCGATGACACGAAGAAGATGACAACAAAGGAAAACCAACCTGATGAATTTGAGAAACTTCGAGTCCGACCGAAATCTGCACCATCGTCCCGGAATCGTCTCCAGCAGAAGCACGAAAGCATATACCACAACAGTCAGTCACTTGCGCCTCCCGCCTCGACCGCAGAAAACGCTTCCCCATGCGCCGAATATCATGTCTACCCAAAGCTTCCTCCTTATATTCCCCCTAACGCGGAAGTGGTACATGGTGAATGTTTCAATGAGCAAGCGATCCCGAAATTTTCTGAGCTGGTGCCGCCAGACTCAGAGGAAGGCAAAAAACTAGAGCAACTCAAAGTCATGCTGGACAAGTGCATTGAGGAAGAACAAAAGATTTTTTCTTCCTTGTAAGTCATGTGTGTTAGATTCAGCAGTATCTGATGTGCAATAACCAGCGAAGACAATTCCAAAATCGACACATCCATTCGACCAACACCTCCCGTCGACAGATACGACCCGAATATTCCAGTGTCTGTTTTTCGCCAATTCTTGTCGCACATGGGCTATCTGGATATCGATAGCAGGGAGAAGTTGAAACCTATGGTGATGTCGGAAAGCTTTCTGAAAGATTTGGAACGAATGGATAGTTTGCAAGAGTAAGTGTTCAGTCGTGCAGCATGCTCGTAATTTGGTTTCATACGTTCTCAGACGCGAATGCTTCGGGATAAACGTGTTGTACGTTTCAGACTGTCAGTCGACCATCAACGACATTATCAACCCGCAAAGCTTGACGACGGACTTCTGCGAGTTTTTGCACAGCATCGGATGGGCGGTGCGACTGGAAACGCACGTCGGTTACCGCGGACCGTTCACAGCAACCACGTGCGAGACCGTCAGCTACTTTGCGTCGCGAAACGTGGAAATCGTCTTCAACACGCCGTACCTCTTGAAAATAGACGAAAAAGACCTGGCGGCCGGAACGGATGAAGGCCCCACGGCAGCGACTGTTGATGATACGGCATCTAGGGTGGAGAAAATCAAGACGCTCTTCACTGCCGCTGCAGCGGAAAATCATTCGACCGTGATTTGGATCGAGAACATGATCGACGTGTCTTCTGTCGTCAAGCGCGTTGTGAACTCCTTGGTACCGGCAACAACTTCGGTTGTAGTCGTGCATCCGCGGTTGTCGGCGTCTGGGGTTTATGACGTGCGCGTCCTGACGCCCAACGGGACCCCGGAAGAAAATTTAGCGATTGGACCCCTCATAGATGGAACTTGTACAAGCAAACTCGCGTTGGGTGACTTGGTTCGGATGACCGCGCAAAG
The DNA here is from genome assembly GCA_027604725.1 of Entophlyctis luteolus. Taxonomy (NCBI): domain Eukaryota; kingdom Fungi; phylum Chytridiomycota; class Chytridiomycetes; order Chytridiales; family Chytriomycetaceae; genus Entophlyctis; species Entophlyctis luteolus. The sequence goes on along the minus strand of JADHYT010000002.1, from coordinate 48,874 downwards.
TGGGCACATGTTTGCAAGAACCATGAAATCGACGTATCGAAAGCCGCAGACTGCACGGAGACTTATGATTGAAGAAATATGTAACCGACACAAGCTAAATACGACTATGTCAGGGTAAGATCCTCCTTTTTTTTTGCCTGTAAAATATCGCCATTGAATTATTCAACGTCAGGTTTTACGCTGATTTATTCTCGTCATGAAAATTGGTCAATAACATCAGCCGTCACTTTCTCTTTCTTAGTTGTCGTTTTGTTTCAGTACCAACATCTTCTTCATTTGTGGTTGTGCCAGGAGATTCTTTGAAATCTTCGTCACTTGAAAGCACCGACACATCGAACCGACTGTCCATAATGTACTCCAAATCTTCGCGCAATTTCTGGCAAAAATAGTCCAGCGGTAGGTCATTTTCGTCGTTTCCGAAGGGATCACTGATCTCTCCGGCGATCGCGTCGATCCCAAAAAAAGTCACGCTCATAACGAAGGTCGCAAGCACCATCGCCCAGCCCATGGGCTTTACCAGTTGCAGTGGTAGCAAGGCAAAGTAAAGAATCAGAACCTGCTTGATGTGGATATCGTACGACTGCGGAACAGGAAAGTAGAGGATCTGCTCGTACTTGGTGACGCAATCAATGACACTAGCAATTGCGGAAACGGTCGCGGCGGCGTCTTCAGCTGCAAGCGCCCCGCTTTTCCGCTGGACGCGTGCGTAGTTGGCGATATGATGCAGAATATCCAGGGGAACGTTTATCACGTTTCCCAGACACCTGCGCTGAAGAGTGTTTCCGTCGGCGGTTGCGGCGTGGACGTCATCACGCGACCGTGCAGAAGCAAACTGCGCGGGAAAAGTGTGTTTGTTGATTGTTGACTTCGGGAGCGCTGGGAGGGCATCATCATCGACATTTGCCTGCGGGCTGGTGTTTGATAGGGAAGGAATCAGGCTGGATTGACGTGAGCGCGAGGAAAATATGTCCGCTGAACTGTGCCGCCGCAAACGTGAATTCAATGAGCTCCCACGCGAGATGAAGTCTGCTGGTAGAAGCTGGTTCAAGTCCTTGAATTTGTAAGGGTCTTTTCCTTGCAGTGCATACTTTGTCGCAACTGCTGTTGCGAGCAACAATTTCATGATCTTCGCCTTTTCCATTTCTCCCTTCATGGTAAGCGGAGTAATTGTCGTCCATATAAGACGCGCACTGTGCCGTATCTGATTCGAATTTACGATCGCCAGTAAAGAAGAAACCAAATATATAAGGGAAAACCTGCGATGACATATTCGTCCACAGTTGTGATCCTTGGTTGTATCTTTCGAAGCTGCGATTGGTCCTGAACGCTAGAAGCATTGCAATCGCAGATCCCATCATGGATATCATTCTACGCGTGTTTAAAATTCAGGAGAAGGGAGCTAAGTTACCGGTCGTCCAAATTGATAGGCACGTGAAATTGCATGTATAGGACTGCAACAACCACAGACTCAACAAATACTGCCAAAACAACTGAGAGAATAGAAGGAAGTATTGTTCCATTAATTCGGAGGGCTTTGAAAAGAGCCCATGAATATGGATTATTGGTGTTTCTGGCAGCACTAATTTTAAACAGCAGGGAGGAATAATTCTCACCTATATGCTGGGTTATGAATAGTTTCGCGGCGTATGAAGCGGTCAGAAAGCTGACGGAGTGGGATGATCCATACAGGATTGCGCATTGCTGCGGGAAAAAAAAAATAACTAAAAAACCAGCAGAGATTTTCCTTTGCAGAAAAAGACTTGCGGATGGAAGTTCGTTTGCCGAATCACAGTTTAAAGTGGGAAAGCTCTTGAGATTCAGAAGCCGAATTCAACTTTGGATCGAATCAACAGAATCCTTCAAGGGTTGCACTGACCGGGAATAGCTATCATGCGGGCTGCAAACAAACCAAGAATCTCACATCAAATCGCCACAAAGAAATTCAAAATCCAATGTCGCCTCCCGCAATTGCACTGAAGCACGCGCTCGTCTACGGTGGCGCTGGTGGCCTCGGCGTGCGCGTCGTCGCCGCCCTACGTGCTGCTGACTGGCGTGTCACTAGCGTCGACTTCCGTTCAAACCCAGATGCTTCCGAATCCCTGCCGCTGCCGGCGAAGGGGTTCGACTCGCTCGATGCTGCTGGCGCCCACGTAGACTCGGAGTTGCGTGCAGTCCTGGCCCCTGATGCAAAGCTCGACGCTATCGTAAATGTTGCCGGCGGCTGGGCTGGGGGTAATCTGCTCGACGATGGTATTCTCTGCTATCACTTGGAAAGGTGTTAATGAACTCTTTGCTGACGCGATATAGATCTGTACAAGAACATCGAGCTCATGATAGCTCAATCTGTTCATTCTTCGGCAATCACCGCAAAGCTCGCGGCAAAGCACCTGAAAGATGATGGACTTCTGGTTCTTGTGGGAGTGAGTTTCATTCAAATCAACTGCAAAGCTTATATCACAAAAACAACTCAGGCTGACGCTGCGAAAGAAGCAACCCCAGGCATGATCGCATACGGCCTGGCAAAAGCCGCGGTTCACCAACTGGTCAAGTCTGTTGCAGCTCCAGGCTCTGGCTTTCCCAGGAATGCCACTGTCACAGCTTTGCTTCCGGTGACACTTGACACTCCAATGAACAGAAAGTTCATGCCGGACGCTGACACGTCCTCGTGGACTCCGCTTGAGGACTTAACTGCGAAGATCCTTGCGTGGGCTGACAAAAAGGACTCTGTGCCGTCCGGATCTCTCTTGCGTGTGTTAACAAAGGGCGGAAAGACTGATTTTGTTCCATTGTGATCAAGGGCTGGTTGGAATTCATGCTGATGGTCTTTATTGTTGGTTGGCGCTTTTTGGTTCTTTGGCATCTTTAGTGAAATGGAACTGAGTCTTTTGCCGTAATCGTTCAGCCGTCTATGTAGTGTTCTATATACTGCCATTGGCTGTATAGTAGAGTGCTGTGATAGACGGCTTGATTTGAGAAATTTTTTGATCATCGAAAAGCAGCTCTTAAGTTCAAGGTATCAGTCGGAGTCAAACAGAATAATCTGGCTTAAAGGCTTTTTTAACAGCACCCTTTTTATAACTGTGCTCCCATTATTTCCAGAATCCCTCCGAACACACCCAAGGTACCCACCAAGTCTTTGAGCGTTAAAGTCTTGAAAGCTCAATCAAGATAGAAGCTACTACAGCGTGTGCACATTTGAAACTAGATTCGGGAATTGTGACGGCATTGGGGAGTGAATGGGTTCGGTGGTAGCACTGAGCACTGCGGCACAGTCAACAAGGAAGCAAGAGCAGGAGAAGCAGGATGTGAAAGGAGGGGATCATGGAAAGAGAGAAGTTGCACGGGGGAGGGCGCGGTGGATGGTCAGACACAGGCGGGCAGAAGCGGGGGTGTAGCGAAGTAGCGAAAGCGAAAGAAGCGAGAGATAGATTTGTCAGTCGCACACGCAGCAGGCACACACTGCAGCACGCACAATCGTTTGACCACCACCAAGGACCACCACCACCACCACCACCACCAGCATGTAACGCGCATTCCCCGGCCCGTCCGTTTCGTGTGTCTCAGTGTCTCTCTCATTCATTCTCTCCTTCTTTCTCTCTTTCCTTCTCTTTCCTTCTCTCTGGCCCCTCCCTCCTCACTCTCTTCCCCGCAATAATAAACACACACACACACACACACCACTCACTCACTCACTCTCCACGCAACAGCCATGTCTGCTCAACCTGCCACCTCCGCCGCCCCGCCGCCGCCCGCCTCCCCCGCTGCCGCCCACAAACCTCCCTCTGAAAACTCTCCCACAAACGCAAGCCCCTCCAGCTCCAAGCGGGTCTACGTGAGCAACCTCTCCTTCCGCACCACCGACGCCGATTTGACCGCCGCGTTCGGCGCTGTCTGTCCCGGCCAAGTGTAAGTGCCCCCCCTCTCCCCTGCGTCTTGCTCTTTTTCCCCATCTTGCTTTCAAATCCCCCCGCGTGTTGACAAACCAAATCTTTTAAAAAAAAAAAAACAACACCTAAAACCAAAAACCCCTCTCCTCTAGCCGCAAAGCAACCGTCATCAAAAAGTATGGTCGCTCGAAAGGCTTTGGATTCGTGACGTTCATCAGCAATGAAGCTGCTCAGACTGCAGTGTCGCAGATGGACAGGATCGATTTGGGCGGACGCACCATTAATGTTAGAATAGCCATTCAGAGTCCCACGCGTAGAAAGAGCGCATCAGGATCATCAACCTCCCCTGCACCACCGTCCAAAAAGCAGCCGCCTCCTTCGAAGAAAACTGCTGATTCCGCTCTGAATACCGCTACAAACAGTGCACCGCAAAGTGTCGAAGCCAGTGCGGCGGCTGCTCCTGCGGCAATAAATCCCCCCTCCAATGGTGCCACTGTGGAATCGCCATCAGGCGGCGCAGCTCTCGACACACCGCAGTCATCTACAAAGAAGCCAAAAAAGCGATTCAACAAGAAAAAGCAACAAAGGCCGCCCGCGGCTGAGCCCGCAAGCAACGGCGACGGACACGTTGGGCACCAGAGGATTGACGACGCGGCCAATGAAGATGATGCCGCAGAAAACTGGGATGCTCCTGCGAATGTCACTACAAACGGGGCACAGGGAAAACAAAACCAGCAGCAGCAGCGCCGTCCAGTGCGTCCCAAGAAAAGACCCCAGGGCCCGTTGAGCAAGAATACTCTGTTTGTGTCCAACTTGCCGTATGCAATTGACGATCAGGCTCTGGTCAATTTGTTTTCCGATTACGGATCGATTGAGGCCAAAGTCGTTCAACGAAACGGCCAAAGCAAAGGATTCGGCTTTGTGAAGTTAAGAGATGAATCATCGCATCAAAAGGCTATGGAAGCTTTTCGCACTGAAACTTTTCAAGTTGACGGAAGACTTCTTGTGGTGCGCGCTGCCATCGAATACGATGCTGCTGGGACATCTGATTCGCAGTGAAAAGAGAGTGTTTTTGTGGAGGGGTGGCGCGGAATAAGAGTCTTTGGCTGTTGGTCGGGCATTGGTAGTTGTTCCTGAATCAGTGTGTTGTTTTTGTTTTTGTTTTTCCCTTTTTTGTCCTTCGGAAGAGGATCTGCTTTTTGCATGGACGGTTTGGTTATGGGAGAGGTGAAATGTGATGGTGCTTCGGATGAGACTGGTTTGATGAAGTCGGGATTGCCCTTTTTTATTGCGAAATCCCTTTTTTCCTTTTTTTTTGCTGTTTTTTCTTTTTTTTTTTTTTTTGGTTTTTTTTTCCCTTGTTTTTGTGGTGACACGCACGATTGTAAAATGAACAACACAAAATGCGACCTTCTGAATTGTGAGAGTGATGAATTTGGCAGGCTGTTTGTTGCCAATGCCTATTCATTGTTACTCTGTTGCTCTGCTTTGAATTGCTTGACCTCATCATCGATGTTGGGCCTGGCGCGACTACCACAACCCCACCATCACCGCCACCTGACTCTCGCGCGGAAGAATCGGATCTCAACGACGCGTCCCGTTCAGTGTGATCTTCCCCTTCCAGTTACGGTAGCTATTACAAGTGCCGTCAGCCGCTTCCCTTTTCATGCAGCCGCTGCAAATTATCACTCTTATCGGTGGCTGCTGCGATTGCTGCATCGGGCACCGGCACTACCCAAAAGTTCATTTGGAGTTAACCAAGAAAACTTTTTAAAAACTTTGACACACCGGCTGTGTTCTTAAAAAAAAAATGCGCCAGTTTCGTCCCAAGATATCAAGATTTGTTGATCAGCTTCCTCAAGCATAGTGTACAACTTGTTGATAAAGGCGCTTTGGTTCGCGATGGAGGGGTTCACGAAAGTCGCGGAGGAATGCAGCAAGGCCGCACATGCAAAGACGCTAGCTACACTAAGAGCTGAAAGCAGCAGCGGTAAGACATCGGCCGAGCTGGCAATCGTTGTGGTCGGGCCTGAGGATGGCGGCTGCATTAACGGGCGGAGTGGGCACTTTCCCGCTGCTTTCTCTGGGTTGATGTCGATGCTGGGGCAGCAACTGTTGCTGAAACTGTACCTCTTGCGCCATCGCCAGGGCAGTTGCGCGGAAGTCTGAGGGCTACTCGGCGGCAACGCGTTGTAGTATCCGTAGTACGGTTCGTCAGAGCCGTACAAAGCCCGGTCCTGTATGGGCTGCGGCAGCTGGCGCGGCGGAAAGCCGGACACGGACGCATCGGGTGCTGCGACTGCAGGTGCTGCGACTGCAGTAGCAGCGGCACATCGCGGGGGGGGGGCGAGTTGTCTTTTGGCGTGCGGGAGACGCTACGGCGCGGCAGACTGGCGGCGGGCGGGAGTCGACGATCGCGTGGAAATCCTTTGCCCACGAGTACTCACAATGGCCGATGCGCCCGCCCCCGTCCCCGCGCCCGCAGCGCCCGCAGCTCCGCTCCCGATGCCGGCGGCTTGCGTGCATCCGGCCGCGCCGGCACCGCCCAAGCGCGCTGGCCTGGCGCAGTCGTCCCCGCGCCGGAGCGAGAAGGGCTCGGCTGCCTACATCGTCAAAACCTTGGTTGCCGGCGGTCTGGCAGGGTCCGCCGCGAAAACTGTTATCGCTCCGATGGACAGAGTCAAGATTTTATTCCAAACTAGCAATCCGCGCTACATGAAGTATTCCGGTGCGTGTGTGCACTGCAAAATTCTGAGTGAGTCTGACTAATGTCGTATCGACAGGCACTTTCTTTGGCGTATTTCGCGCGATCAACGACATATACTCCACATACGGTATCCCGGGCCTTTTCCAAGGCCACAGCGCCACACTCCTGCGAATTTTTCCTTATGCTGCAATAAAATTCATGTCCTACGAACAGTACAAGCACTGGATCATGCCTCGCCGCGAGGACGAAACTGCTCTGCGTCGGACAATTGCAGGATCAATGGCTGGCGTATCGTCGCTATTTTTGTCGTACCCTCTGGACCTTCTCCGCACGCGCTTGGCGTACGAAATTCGTAGCGCCGGAACATCTCCGCGCCTGCTGCAAACCTGGGTGACCATTTATCATGAACCGAACCCATGGTCTGCTCGCAGCAAGTTTTTGGGCGGAACTATGAATTTCTACCGAGGTTTTGTCCCAACGGTATTTGGCATGGTACCATACGCGGGAGTTTCTTTTATGTGTTACGAAGGCTTGAAAGCTTGGGCGCTTGAAAGAGAAGGATGGTTTGTCGAACGAGTGGGCAAACGGGAAAACGAGGATCAAACCCACTTGACGTGGTGGGCGCAGTTGTCCGTCGGTGGAATCAGCGGGCTCGTTGCACAAACAGCCAGCTATCCTTTTGAGGTGATCAGGCGGCAAATGCAAATAGCGGGGAAGCTTGCGACCGTCAGCAGCGACACAGGGAGCGGCATCAAGCGGTTCCCGTCGGTGATTGAAATGACGCGATATATTTATCAAAAGCGCGGGCTGCGAGGATTCTTTGTGGGACTGTCGATAGGGTTCATGAAGGTTGTGCCGATGCACGCTGGTGAGTTTTCCCATTTTATCAGGATCAAGACGCTGACCGTCCATGCATTCAGTGTCGTTCTACGTTTACGAGTGGTCGAAGTTGGTGCTAGGAATATAAAGAAACGTTTTTGTCAACAAAGCATTGCTGGCCAGGCCCCGCGCTATCGGCGCGATCGCTTTCACAAGCGAAGCTTCTTCCCTCACCACGGAACCTGTTTCTTTCGACCGTCGTCCAGAACTGCGAAATGTGGCTGTCGCCCACAATTTGGGTATGCCAATGCAGCGCCTTATGTCAGCGCAGATGATACGTCTCTGCAGCGCGCTGCCCGTGAGTCAACCCACGGTACCTTAGGCATCGCCGGCGATGTTATAGAGCCAACAACTGCTCTGCTCGCATTCGCGAATGTGGTACCCCAATATTTTTCAACAATTTATCTGCTGAAAATTCCAGAATTGATATTATTGTAAATTATTTACACGGCCAATGCATCTCCATCGTTTTCGTCATCGCTGACAACCCGAACGCCACGAACTGCCAGTTCTGCCTCCATCACCTTTTGCTTTTCGCTGAGGACCGCAAGCTTCTGTAGCAAGACGCCAACGTCGTTCTCCAACTCATCGATGCGGGAATCTGCACTCGCATCATCCGTTGCCTTCGAAAGCGGGGGTTTTGCGAACATTTTGCCAATATTAGAATTTGCGTGCTTTTCCAGCGGTGCCAAACGCCCCGGTTCGAAAGGAGTAGCCTCCACAGTTGGAACAACTTGGAAACTTTTCCTCTTATGAAGCATTGCGCCGTGTTTTTCAAGAGTCCGCTTTGAGAGCGCCGGAGGCAGCTCACTCGCAAGAAGCTCGGTATTTTCAACCCGGCCAAATGCCGAATCTGCTGGACTCGACTCAAAGGAAACACTTGGAACGGAAACTACTTCACTTGCATCAGGCGCGGGATCTGCCGATGACCGCCGGATGGTTCCACTTCCAGAAAAAGATGAAAAAGCCAACGGCTTGGAAGTTGCAGTTTTGAGCATTCCCCAAAGTTGTGAAAATCCTTTGTTGGGGACCGATGGATGGTTCGATTTCGCGTTTTCGGAAAGTCCTCCCGGTACCAGAGTAGAACATTCGGATTTAGCAGAAACTGCTGGGAAATTCCCATTTTTGTCATGGGTGGACAGCTGCAGACTATCATGCGGCTCATTGACATTTGAAAGGCCATTCAGATCTGAGCTGCTGGCCACCAACGAATGAAAATGGCTCCGTTGAAGGGAGGAATATGCTGAGGACGAGAAACTCTCAAATGCAGGATTTTCATTCGAAAAGTTCGACAAAATGCTGGATGAATCATTTGCGGGGAACTTGAAACTTGAACTTTTGTAAGAGTGTTGATGGAGAAGAGTAGCCGACCGCGGAAGGCTTTTGTTTCCTCCAGGCGACTGGACATCCAAACGAACACCGTCAGAAATTCTGCATGGCCCCAGACTGGTGGACAACACAGAGAAAGAACTGCGTTGACGAACAGCATCATTCAACATGGATCCGGTCCTGAGAGTGAAGTTTGACGATGGCCTTCGCGTGTGCAATGAAGAAGCGCCCGTGCGATTCGGAGAGGTAGACGCGATTGGAGAAAAAACTATTGGCACTGAAAGACTGTCAAAGATTGGGTCGAGTAAAATTTCAAGAGCCGAAGGCCTTTTCGACGGGTCCGCCGCAAGCAAACGAGACAACATATTCACGATATCTTGATTCATGCCCGCAGAGGCACAATATTGATGCAATTCCTGAGGATTCTTCTTGATCTCCGTAAGACTGACAACACGTTCCATTTCTGTCGAAAACGGGTGGAAAAGCTCAAACAAAATTATTCCCAACGAGTAAATGTCGCTTTTCGCGGTGTACACTTGTCTATCCAGGAGCTCAGGTGCCATATAAAAAAAAGTCCCTGTTTGTGGCATCAGACATAAAGCAAAACAAATGAAAACCAACCATCTTCGGTACTAGCTTCCATGGATCCTGGCATCAATCCATAGTTGGGATCTGGCGAGATCGCATGCCCTTCTAAACTTTTCGCCAAACCAAAATCACCAACAAACACCTGGTGATTCTCATCCACAAAAATCTATGACAAAAGCATCAAGATATGAAACTGAACTAAGATCGGAATTACATTGTCGGGCTTCACATCCCTATGGGCAACATGCTGATCATGTATATGCAGCAGTCCTTCGACGATTTGCTTGAAAATGAGTAGGTTCAAATTCCGCATCGACTCATCGTCATCAAATTCGTAATCGTCATAGGACTCCAAAGAACTAAATCTTGATTGCATAAGTGATGATTCTAAGTCGTCCACAGGAAAAATGCTTGCGTCGGCTGCTTTCGGCGACTTCCCTCTCAGAGAGCGTTGAGACTCTTTTGAAGTGCGACGTTTATTAATGAAAGTGCGCAGATCCATGAACGGACAGAGCTTCAATTAAAGTGTGAGATTCAAAATCAAATCATAAGGCCTCACCTGCATTTGAATGTACAGTGTCGACCTATGTTGTTTTATGTCGGACGACTCACCGTCTTGATCCACAATATCAGTTGCCAAATCAGAATATTCAGCAGAAGATCGAGAGTCCTCGTTAACGGTGGATTTCGACGAAATTTTTGAACCCAATGTTTTTGATGAAGGAAACAGATTTGGTTTCGACTTTTCAGTGTCAGCATCCTCAAATTTGGTAGAAATCACATTTGACGGCTGCCGCAATTCAAGGGATCTCGTGGTCGACGGCATGCTGGTCGATAAAAATCCGCCGAGATTGGACTTTGTCAAGGATGGCTTTGGAACGTAAGACTGGCCAGCGCGACCTCTCCACACAAATCGCTTCAAGTCCTCGCCGTCACTGTTTTCGCTGCTGTCGTAATCGCTAGATGAATTCTGGTCGGATGACGAGCCTGAGGATGAATTTGCAGACTGTTCCGAATTTGTGAAAATTATCATGTCGTCGTCATGTCCCTTCGACGTCACCGAATTAGTAGTTTCTATCGAAAGATGTGACGCGGCTCGAAAATTCAAAAATTCGGCTTGGGGTCGCTTATGAATTGGTGCTAAAGTTGGGTCTTGTTCAGCGTTAGCAGACTTAATGCTTGCGCTGAGTTGTGAAGTGACAGATCCAGCCGTTGCAGCTCTGCTGATTTCTGTTGTACTTATGGCCAGCGCGGGTATTTTTTTCGTAGTAATCCCGCTCGAAGGATGTTTTGCAGGCAGTTTCAGAGAATGTTTGGACGGCGAAATTTGTTCTGATTCAATCCACGCCGTGTGGTAACTTACGACATTTGGATGCTGGGATAATCTGGGGTACGCCGTTAGAAAGTTAGGATTGAACAGTAATTAAAAATATCGAACCTGGCGAAAAGTTTGATTTCATTCAATAACCGAGCGTCAGATGGCGAAACACTTGAAATTGAAGTGCCACTTGAATCGAAACGATCGGGTTTTGTACTTTTAGGGGAATCGGAAGCCGAGGCAAGAATAGAAAACTGGCTGGGTGTGCAAGACAACTTGACTTTTTTGATAGCGTATTCAATTCCATCCAATCGGTTTCTAGCACGATAGACAACCCCAAAGCCGCCTTTTCCTAAGCACGATAATTCCTCGAATTCAGTTTTGTATCTTGACAAACTGGGATGAACAGACTCTGAAGGCGCTTCAGTTGCAGAAGCCTTGGCTTTGGCCGACGTCGATTTCAAGGTTAGCACAATCAAGCACCTCCAATCCGATGCATTTGAGCACGGACCGAGCGCATCAAGTGACAGCTGTGATATAATTGCATCTACTTCAAAAGAGTTGCCCCGTGCTGGTTTAACTCTAAATTTCATTCGTAGAGGCGCAGAATTCTCTGAATTGTCAAACATCTCAACGATAGAGGCAACATTCACAGGCCGGAACCGTCTTGTGTGCATAGGGGCAGTAGTAGGCAAGGGATCAGGGTTGTGGAGGAAGGACTTGAGGGACAATCCAGCGACATCGCGACCGAGAAGTTCGGAGGCAGCGGGATTCGCGAGAAGAACGCGCGCGTCGGAAGAAACGGAAGAGACGGCGTCTGGGGCAGAGGTGGGCACGACGCCCGACACAAGGACAGGGTCGGGGATGGCATCGTAGGCAGCGCGCAGCAGGGGAACGAGTGCAGGATGATCGTGGCGGAGAGACATGCGGCGAGGGGGCGGGGACGACACGGGAGGGGACGGGCAGAGTGGCGGTGGGGTGGCGAGGACAGGCGGCGGGAAACAAGGCAACGCACGGCGCAAACAGGAGACGACGCCTCCGAGAGATTTTTGACCTTGTGTTGTGGCACACGCTCAGGTGCACAGGGACACAGGCACACATCGCGCTGCACGCTCAGACTCACACGCACGCACGCACTCACTCACTCACTCACCCACTCACTCACTCACTCACAGGCACGCAATCCCTCTCTCCTACCCTCGCGTCAATTCACACAGACCCCCGGAACCCGCCGACTCCCCGCCCATCGTCCTCTCCGCGATCTTTGAATTTCGACCGCTCCACAATGACATCCGCGTCCGATGGCCATATCGCCCGCCGCACACTGGAAGTACACCGAAAAACCTGTCAGTTCCTGTCTTTGTTCAAAATTCGCACTTACTAGAGGACTGCCGCAGATGGCACCACACATGCCGCGACAAGCACTGGCAGACACAACCAGAATGCTGGCGTACTATAGCACTCCTTGTAAGTCCCCACCACGCTCCCATATCCAATCGATTCGATTATGATCGCACCAGCAACAAACACAACCACGCTGAGAAAGAGCATCAGCCAAGAGACCCATACCCAGTGGTGGGTAATTAGCGAAAGCTTTCCGAACACCACTGCCACAACCACATTTGAAAAAATGAAAGTCATCATCCAGTAGCCGATAGTTCGACCAGAAGTTCCTATGTCTTCTTCACCAAACGTCAAGAATACTCCGTAGTATATCACTGAAGAGGACCCAATGAGACAATCGCTGCAGAAAACACAATCAAACTACACCCACCAACTGAATGCCACAGGGAGTCAAGCAAAAGTCCCACGAAGAGAGTGCTGTTCCAATATGCACCATCCCGGCACTGGTGATACAATTCAGGGTAGGTTTCTGCTTCGGCATCCGCGATATCTTGCTCGAAGATTCCCAACAGCAGCGGAGGAACAGACGTGTAAAATAAATTGAACCACGTCATAAAAAACTCTTCATATATGATCTAAGTACGAGAGGTCAAATTAATTCAAATCAAATTTGTCCAAACCTCTCCAGACCACGCGCTATAGAATCCAAAAATAAATTGAGGGGTAATAAATGTAAGGTTTTTGTAGAAATTGTAGAGTATCAGAGAACTCAATCTCATATAACTCCAACGACCATGAACAACCAACAAGCGCTTAAGAAATCGAAATTCTGCAAATGCGTAATCGGAACATCGAACGGCCTGAGTGCCTTCACGACCCATTATGCCCACTCCAACATGAGCCGACATGATCATTGGAACGTCGTTTGCGCCGTCTCCGATTGCCAAAGTCATCTTCTTCAAGTGACTTTTCGCCATCAGGACTACTTGCGACTTTTGTAGGGGGGACACTCGACAGCAAATAACCGAGTGACAATAAGTTCCAACAGCAACCAGTTTCTTTTCGTGGCCACCAGCAAATACATGGCCCAGCGACTCGCCATCAATTACAAGGCAATACCTTTTACCCGTTTGAGCTGAAGCCTCCATGTTGGTTCTGATATCTGAAAGCAGGTTTCCACATTCCGGAACACTCTTTGAATTGAGTTTGACGACTTCCATGTCAGGCTGAATCAGCTTCGACGATTGTCCAATGTTAATTGCAGTTTCTTGTTTGTCCCCTGTCAGCAACCAAACTTTGATTCCGCACCGAAGGAGAAAATCGATTGTCTCCGGAACTTCATCCTGCAAACGATCTTCGATAGCAGTACATCCAATCAAAGTGAAATCATGTTCGACTTTCTCACACGCAGCAGCAATTTTCAAGTCCCGGTCGACCAGCGAAGTCTCTGCCGCTTCAAATTCATCCTTGAAATGATGATATAGGTCATCATCGAGCTCGCGATAAGCAATGCAAAGCGTTCGCAAACCAACCACACTAAAATCGTGCAAAGTCTCAACAGCAGCTTGTACCATTTGCGGGTCGTTGACTTTGGGATTACGATCCAAACGCTGCAGGATAACGTTATCTGCTCCTTTGCAATATATGTGCATTTTCCCGGTTTTTGAGTCTCGAACAATGACAGACATTCGCTTGCGGGTGGAATCGAACTCAAGAGTGTGCAAGACTTCGACGATTTGTTCAGTCGATGTCCCGTCCGCGTTTGGGATTGTGAAAGTGACATTTGCTTTGGATCGATTTGTTAGAAAAATTCGGCTGTTTGCCAATGCCTCAACCAACGCCGTCTCGTCGGGCGATTGCGACTCGTACACCATTTTATGAGTTGTCTCGCTGATGGATGGAATCACCCCATGACACAAAACAAGGACACGATAGAACAACCGCATATCTTCGGCATCTTTAGGCAACAAATTCGATCTCTGCAACCGTCATCAGAGATATGTGGGAAAGCTATAAGCGCATACCACTAGGTCTCTTCCAAACGATCCCGGATCGTCCATATCGTGGTACACTTTTCCACAAACGTACCACTTGCAAAGCTTCATCTCGTTGCGAGTTAGAGTGCCAGTCTTGTCAGAAAAGACATATTCCACCGCCGCAAGATCTTCGTTCAAATTTGTGTTGTTTGCTTTCATAAAAACAGTCTTCGGTTGCTCGTCGGCCGGAGCGCTTGGAGCGGGCTCACGAACAACCGACATCTTCGTGTCAATCATCATAAACAAGCCCTGAGCGAAGCGATCCATTTCTATCATTACGAAGACCGAAATCGGAATAACATAGGTATACATCGCGAAGTAAGAAAAAAATGATGCGAAAAAATTGCTGATCTGGAGCGATTTTGGTTAATCAATACTCCAAAATGCACAACCAACCATTGATTCTGTATTGTTGCTGTCCAAATACCATCTGTTATTATTCTCATACACCCCTTTGTAGTCAAAGAACTCAAGTGTGGTGCTTCCAAAAAGTAGCACTGCATTGTAGATAAACACTCCCATCACAAACCAATTCAGCCACTTCATCAATCGGGATTCCTTTTGTATCGGCTTTTTCATATTCTTGATGATCTTCGTGTTCGATCCAGTGTATACAACGCTGGCCCAAGCATATTCTGTGTTTCGCAACACGCACCCCCTCAACAGAAGATTGTTCATGTTCAGGGGAACGACACTGGGCCCATCTACAATCTGGCCTTCACGACGCGATTGCTCATTATGCTTCTCGGGCTCGAAGAAAGACCTCCGGTGATCCGGTCTCGCAGCACCAGCGGTCACGATATACTTGGCACGACCTTCAAATGAATGCAAATTTTCGTTCGGCAATTCACACTGAATGTGGATGTTCAACCTAACAATATCTTCAGGACGGTTATAGTGGCATATGGCAGGAATGGCCGATCTTCTCTTCAGATTTGTTTCGCTATTTTCCAAGCATCGAATTATTCCGGAACAGAACGGTATGAAAACTCAGACTCACCCATCAAGCTCGGCTGTCTCAATGAAGCAAGTTCCGTCTTCCAGATTGGTCGCTAAAACCACAGCGTCGACGGACAGTTTCTCATTCTTGACGACATATATCAAATCGCCCTTCATAAGGTCTTGCGCTTTCATTTCTATGCTAACCCCATCACGAATCACATGCACAATTTTCGAATTAGCCTCGTTGTCACTTCGCAGACGAGCATAATCTTCGATTAAGTCCTTCAGGGCTGCGAACACCAAGACGGTTACCAGCGGAGTAATTTGAGATGAAGCTGACAAAGAGGCGCTTCCGTACAGAACAGAGAGCGCACCAAGCAGAAAGTAAATATTGTAAAAACGCCGAAACTATTGAAGTTAATTTGTCATCAAATCAATTACAAGTCTGAAGCAGTTGCAAACCTGAGTGTACAAAAAGAGCGGAATGAACGTCAAGATCGTGTATTTTGTTGTTCTGATGTAGTTCTGTCGCTTATGAAAAGATTGTGGCGGAAGGGGTGTGAAAGCCTCCCAACCAACAGGCTCATCTTCGTTTCGTCGGAATCCTTTGGCCAAAGCAAAGCGAATCTTTTTCTTTGGCTTCTCTTGGAGCTCTATATCCATTCCTTGTTTGTCAGCACGATAGTCGTCGGGAGTGACACTCTTCAGGTTGCGGTTGAGATGACTTCGGGATGATGCGGAGACTAAATCAGCAGAATGCGTCGGCGATATGCGAGTGGGGTTGGGTGCCAACTCCAGGGGTGTCAGATGGTTCGCCGGATTGAACCGTATGCGCTCGATCTGCTCAGAATACCATTAGCCTTGCAAATGTAGCGCTACATAGACAGCATCAAGGCTACTCGAACCCGCAACATACATCGGTGGCAAGTGCGTCGCGCTGGTAGGAGCGGATCGGGCCTTGCGGAAAGTGTGTGGATGTCGAAAGCAGGCTGTCAGATGGTTTGTCCATCAAGGACTGAACTCTTGGCTGACAATTTGCACCGAAGGAAGTCACCGTTAACTATAACTATCACTATCACTTGGGATGTATTTGACATGGTACCAGATTTATTTCCAGTTTTGTTGGACTTCTTCTGCGAACAAGCGTTAATTTTCTCTGCCCCTACAAATAACCAATATCTATTTCTTTGCAATGACACTCAAGTCGCACAAAATACTGAACAACGAAAAAATAATAATAAAAAAAGAAATTGAGATGAAAAAGAACGATTGACGTCTCCTTTTGCATCATTTCCTTGATTTGAACTTTCCAAAAAACTTCTTTTTCTCGGGCGGAGGGCTTGCGGGTCGCATACTTTTACTGCTCACAGTAGCCCTTCCGTTGTAACTAACAGAAGAAGGAGTAGTTGACCGTTTGGCAAAGTGTGAATAAGCCTGGTATCCGCCGTCACTTAAAGTTCTACTCATCATGTTGGCACCAGAAACTTGGTCGTTTAGTTTTGAATTCGAGCTTTGGGACCGAAGAATGTCGTTAGACAAGGGTATTTGACCTTCAAATTGTTTGACCTCCTGCCTCAAAGACCCTTTCCTAGAAACACCACTTTGAGGAACGTTGAAATAATCGCGACTTGCGGTCCTTGAAACTGCCCTTTCGGGACCAGGGGTCTTTGGGGCAATAGAAATTACAGCTGTGCTTCTTTTTCTAGAAGTGGTAGTAGCCGGAGTTCCCATAGATGCAGTCGGAGAAATAAGCTGCGGATTGAGAGCGAGTTCGGCATTTGTAACGGACAATCGGTGCTGTGAAATTTTGGCTGCCTGAAGTTCTGCAGTGATTTCTTGTTGTAGGTGCAGTTGTTGGGCGACGGCAGCCATAAGCGCCCGCTGTTGCAGAAGAAGTTTTTGTTGTTTTAGTAACTGAAGCGACAACTCTTCAGGACTGTGCAAAGAGGGGACGCTCCCTCCGCCGCGAACTGAATTACGCGAGGTGTAAATACTGGAAGTATGTGCATTTGGAAGGCCAATAACCTCCTAAAAACGATGCAATAAGCTATTGATTAAATAGCAGGACAAACTTACGAATTGCCTTAGGTCGTTCAAAAATCCTTGAATTGAATTTACCCACATGTCTCGATCTTCAACAGCCTTGGAGCAGAAATAGAAATACTCCTTCTTAACGGCGCCGCCTTCCAATTCATTGACTTTCACTACACGGAAAGTCGGTTTTCCTTTAAAAGTACTCGACAATCCGCGGTCTTCGCTTCCAATACTTTCAACAGAAGACAAAGAATTAAGTTCTATGAACCCAACAACTTGCTCCGACTTGGCAAAGCCTCTGCTGAATTTGCCTGTTTTGACGTAATATATCCCGCGTCTGCGAGGAGATAGAACGAGAACGACATCTTGCCACGGATTGAAAAGCTTATTTGTGTGTAACCTTAGTTCACCGCTGGTGGCATCTGGGTCATCTTCACTGCTGAGAAGCGTAGACGATGAACCAGCATTTGAATGGATATTATGGGGCGGACTGGCGACTGTTCGTGTGTGGATGCTTGGACTTGTGATAGTTCGAGTTTGCGAAATACTTGGGGGGCTGTAGACTTCCCTTGTATGACTTAAACTTTGCTCTTCTTGATTTACCAACCGGTTTTTCGATGGTTTTGGCAGCAACGAAACGCTATTTTTGGCTGACAGCCCTCGTATAGATCCCGTCGTTCCCGCGGTAGGGCTCTTCGATCTGAAAACTCGTTGAAAAAATGAGGGACTTTTCGCCCTCAGTGCTCCCCGTTGGTTCAAGTCATCGTTTTCAGCAACGGCTTCCACTGCCGGAGCAATACCTGTTCGCATCGTTTCATTCCGGACAACAACTTGTGCCTTGTTCGAGGCAGCTGACTCCACAGTGTTTGTTGAAAGCGCTGAAGCTGCTCGTTTTTCCTCGCTAACATTTGATGGAGGCACAGGAATCAGTTTACCCAGAGTATTATCTGTTGTCGATCCTCCTGGAGAAATCAATCCAAGTCGTGGAACATTATCGAACGAAGACATATCCGGCAGAAACTCTTCCTCCGGGTCCATGACCGACAAATCTTCATGATCAAGTTGATTCATATCAGAAGCCGTGTATAAACTAGCTCTCTCTCGGTATTTCATCAAATGGGGAGGATGCTCGGGTTTGTACTGGCTAATAGCGGAATCGGGTTCATTTTCTTCCGATTTTCGCTGCTAAAAACGGAGATAAGAAGGAGGTTGTAAACAGTACTAAACACACCGACGCCTTGTACCAATGACTTCCACTGCTTTCA
The DNA here is from genome assembly GCA_027604725.1 of Entophlyctis luteolus. NCBI lineage: Eukaryota > Fungi > Chytridiomycota > Chytridiomycetes > Chytridiales > Chytriomycetaceae > Entophlyctis > Entophlyctis luteolus. The sequence goes on along the minus strand of JADHYT010000002.1, from coordinate 30,545 downwards.
TTCGCCCATTCGTCTTGCGATTCAGCACCAACGGCTTCGACCTCATCATCAGAATACAAGTCTACACCACCAAATTGCTGAATGTCAGACATAACAGTGTCCAACTCTTTGAGCAGTCTCGATGCAGGCATAGCAACCGCACGCTTCCGGATTGCCGAAAGATGTTGGGCAGTCTGTCGGCGATTCCTAACTACCGGCTTTGAACTATCAGAAACAGGAGTCTGTGGCGGTTCCTCGGTTATAGGAACCATAAAACCAGAGTCGCGAGTATCGACAGGCTGCTTCGAACTATTGACTTTGTCGGTGTGAATATGATGCGCTGCTTTCGTCGCGGGCAACTGTGTCTGTGAGTTAGATGGAGTTGGAGGCTTTTGAAATGGTAGATCGCTCGGGACGGCAACCACTGTGACACTCGCTGGTCCTTCCAATTCTTCGAAATACGCATTGATGAATGCCTCGTCCTGATCAGCAGGGTTTCCAAGGCTGGCCAAATCAGAATTATCGTCATTCCCTTCGTTCAGGATCTTCGATGCCATTGACGCAAAGTCCTCCGGTTTGATTGCATCTGTATCAGCGTTCCGGAATGAATGAAGTGTCTTTTTGAGCATGATGTTTTGCTTGATACTTAATCGGCGTGATGTGCGCGTAGCAGGAAGTTCCGTTCGCGCATCCGAGCGTGAAGGCGACAAAGCTGAAGACTTTTGCCGTTGCTCCCAATTACCGACCAACGACTTGACATTCACAGTAGATACAGTTGATTCAGCGGTCGATCTTCGGATCACTTTCGAGAGGGACGACTGAGCAAGTAATTCTTTTTGCTTCAAGTCGATGTTATTTGGAAAGAGCTCCGATGCATGTTTGGCCAAGGCATGTGCAATTCGGAGTTGCTCAACGTCATCCTCATCCCAAACAGTCGTGGCGCGGCGCTGAGATGGCATTCGGGAAGGTGATTCGTCTTGGCCCAAAGCAATACCGTCATGCGTCGCAGAAGTAACAGACTCATCGAAAACGGCGGCGGACTGGCGCCATGCTTCGACTTCTGCGTTCGTGAGAGAACCGCTCCCTGAGTCTATGGCTTCGGGCGACAAGTTCAAAGGAGCAGATGCCAAGGATTCTTCCGTATGTTGCAACTGCCGTAACTGGGCATGCAACCGAAGGACCTCCGCGCTCATTGCTCTAAAGTTTGGCCGAAAGTTTTCCAATCACTTTTTTAATCATATGAGGCCGTTGCAGTTTCAGACAAGAACAACCAGTTCACACAACACAACAAGAACAAACGACACGCAAAACATACAGCTCAACAAGTCGAGAAATAAATGAAAAACCAAAAAAAAGAAAAAAAAAAAGAAAAGAAAGTCTATTTGTCCAAATGCCCACATCTAAGATTGCGTCTGACGCTGCTTGCGCAAAACTTCGTTATTTCTGCTGATAGCTCGATCCACAATGCCACGAGATGACACATCTCTAATTGTCATTGTAATCTTCGTAATTCTAAGAAAGTAACGTCAGGTGAATTAGCATAAAGGAACAACAAAACTGGTAATTTTTCCCGAAGGCTTTCGCAAGAGTCTGTTCAGCATCAACACCAGCAGAAAGAGCTTGATTTGCAAGCCTCAATTCGCGAAGCGTCTTATTGTCGGTAATGCCCAAGGCAATTGCTTTAATGCCTGGGGGTCCGATTGAATTTCTCTCCAAACACAATACTTCCAATGAAGTATTTGTTTCGAGAGCCTAAGCCTCTTTGTTAATCGGCTAATTAAAAAAGGGATCTAACCTTTCCGAGCTCCACTCCAGCCTGTGCGTTCAACTTCGTGTTAGTCAGATTCAATTTCTTCAGGTACGTGTTATTTGCGAGTCCATTTGCCAAAGTCAAAACCAGAGATTGTGTCAAAGTTTGGCAATCCTGCAAGTCCAATTCAACAAGAGTTTCGTTATTGTCAACAACGTCCTGAATCAGGCGTTGAACTTCAGATAAAGACATCTTCGGCTTTGCTGCTGGTGTGATTTCGGAATTGGCCTTAGATGACGGATTGAAGAAGCTTCTCCATCCAGAAGACTTACGGCGATCCATTGCTGGAGCAGGGGGCGCAATGTAAGTCAAACTGGGACTCGCTTCCGACGTCTCAACAAGCACCACATCATCTTCGACCGCTTTTGCTTTAACAACAACAATTTCTTCGGCTTCAACGATTGGAGAGGGAGCGGCAGATTTCGGAGTGTCCTTTCCAACAAACCATCCAAAAAGACTACTGCGTGGAAAAATCACTGCAAAATTCAATTCAATATCCAACCAAACCTCCTTCTTTTTTCGCTCTTTTCTCCAGTTGAAATTTTTCGAACGCGCACCGGAGATGAAGTCTCCACAATCGGCTCTGCTATAGTCGTAGTAATAGAAGTACTCGAAGCTGAAGTTACAGCCGCTATCTGCTTCGAATCCACAGTAGTTGTTCCGACTTCGTCAGTCTCTCCGACCGACACTTCTGTGACCTCTTGAGACGTGACTTCAGTAATAACAACTTCCGGGACTCCTTGCACCGGTTCAACAACAACTACAGACTCCGAAGATTCTGTAAGGTCGTTCGTGTCGGCAACAACAACTTTCTCCACCACATCAGTAGTGACAACTTCCACAGTCGAAACAGGGCCCACTGCCACATCGGACGCACCAAGAGTCTCGTACGCCGCCACGGCATCTTCAGCAGTAATTTGCTCAACAATGTTGTCAATGGTAACTATGTAATGAGTAATGAGTTAGAGCAAGGTTACCGAGCAACCACACCTGTTTCTGATACGACAACCGGCTCAGGTTCAGTTTGGCTAACCTCGCCTTGAACTTCCAAAACCAGTTCATCACTGGAAGGAGCAGTTTCAACAACTTCAACAGCAATGTCACTGGTTTCGATAACTACTACAGAATCAGTAGTCACCACCACCTCAGTAACATCGACCTCAGCTCCTTCAATCCCTTCTTTGAATTCCGTCACAGATTTGATTTCAGCAACTTCTTCGGGTGCCACTAGTACAGTCTCTTTGGTGACCACTTCAGTTACAGCCGTTTCCGACACCGGCACATCAGAGGAATCGACAAGGACATCTTCAATCGTAGTAGTTTCAACGACTTCTTGGATTTCTCTCACTGAGACTTTTGCGGAGACTTCTTCCGTAACAACAGTTTCCGCAGCGCTCTCCACAACCTCATCCTTGACTTCCGAGACATTAACACCATCCTCCACTGCAGAAATTTCGATGACCTCACCAGTCAAAGCTTTCTCCTCACCCACAGTGATTTCCCCCGGGATTTCTTCGCCAACAAGTCCTTCCACAGTAATTTCCTCAACAACTTCTGTCTCTTTGACTTGCACCGCGACAACTTCAGTTACAACAGCTTCAGAAGTAACCTCTTCAGTCTTGACAGTTTCGCCAGCTTCCTCAATCAATTCCTTGCCTTCGACCGCAACAAATTCGGTGACAACCTCTTCAGTGGAAACAACTTCGACGGCGGCAGCTTCAGGGACAACAGGTTCCGTTGTAACCTCTTCAGTCTTCAGAGGTTCCACTGTCTCTCCCACCTCTTGAGTTACTACTTCTTCGACTTCGACTGCAACAACTTCAGTGGCAAACACCTCGGTTGCAACGCTTTCTGTTGCAACAACTTCGACAGCAGAGGTTTCAGGGACAGTTCCTTCCGTGCCAATAGCTTCTCTTGCAACATCTTCAGTCTTAACAGTTTCCGCGGCCCCCTCAATTACTTCTTTACTTTCGACCGCAAGAACTTCAGTGGCAACCTCTTCAGTGGCAACAACTTCGATGGCCACAGCTTCTGCGGCAACAAATTCAGTTGCAATCTCCTCAGATACCACTTCAATGACACCTTCGGTAGCAACCTCTTCAGTGGAAACGACTTCAGTGGAAATGACTTCAGTAGAAATGACTTCGGTGGCAACCTCTTCAGTTGCAACAACGTCGATGGCCACAGCCTCCGTGGCAATCACTTCTTTGTCTTCGACTGCATTAACTTCGGTAACGACCTGTTCAGTGGATGCGACTTCAGTCGAAACAACCTCCGTGGTAACCTCTTCAGTGACAACAACGTCGATGGCCGCAGCTTCAGCGGCAACGGCTTCCGTGGCAACAGCTTCAGTTGCAATCTCCTCAGTAACCACTTCTTTGACTTCTACTGCAACAACTTCGGTAGCAACCTCTTCAGTGGAAACGACTTCAGTGGTTACCTCTTCAGTGGCAACAACGTCGATGGCAGCAGCTTCAGCGGGAACAGCTTCCGTAGCAACAGCTTCAGTTGTAATCTCCCCAGTAACCACTTCTTTGTCTTCGACTGCAACAACTTCGACAGCAACCTCCTCAGTGGAAACCACTTCAGTGACAACCTCTTCAGTGACAACAACGTCGATGGCAACAGAGTCAGTTGGAACCACTTCTTTGTCTTCGACTGCGACAACTTCGGTAGCAACCTCCTCCGTGGAAACCACTTCAGCGGAAACGACTTCAGTGGCAACCTCTTCAGTGATAACAACGTCGATGGCCGCGGCTTCAGTGGCAACAGCTTCCGTGGCAACAGCGTCAGTTGCAATCTCCTCAGTAACCACTTCTTTGACTTCTACTGCAACAACTTCGGTAGCAACCTCTTCAGTGGAAACAACTTCAGCGGAAACGACTTCAGTGGTTACCTCTTCAGTGGCAACAACGTCGATGGCAGCAGCTTCAGCGGCAACGCCTTCCGTAGCAACAGCTTCAGCTGCAATCTCCTCAGAAACTACTTCTTTGTCTTCGACTGCAATAACTTCGGTAAGAACCTCCTCAGTGGAAACCACTTCAGTGATAACCTCTTCAGTGACAACAACGTCGATAGCAACAGTTTCCGTGGCAACAGCTTCAGTTGCAACCACTTCCTTGTCTTCGACTGCGACAACTGCGGTAGCAACCTCCTCTGTGGAAACCACTTCGGCGGAAACGACTTCAGTGGCAACCTCTTCAGTGACAACAATGTCGATCGCAGCAGCTTCAGCGGCAACGGCTTCGGCGGCAACAGCTTCAGTTGCAAGCTCCACAGTAACCACTCCTTTGTCTTCGACTGCAACAACTTCGGTAGCAACCTCCGCAGTGGAAGCAACTTCAGCGGAAACAACTTCAGCGAAAACGACTTCAGTGGTAACCTCTTCAGTCGCAACAACGTCGAGGACGGCGGCTTCAGCGACAACAGCTTCAGTTGCAACCACTTCTTTGTCTTCCACTGCAACAACTTCGGTAACAACATCCGTCACAACAACATCGATGACTGCAGCTTCAGCGGCAACAGTTTCCGTGGCGACAGCTTCAGTTGCAACCACTTCATTGTCTTCGGCTGTAACAACTTCAGTGGATACGACTTCAGTCGCAACACCCCCCGTGACAACCTCTTCCGTTACAACAACTTCGATGGCCGCAGCTTCACCGGCAACGGCTTCCGTGGCAACAGCTTCAGTTGCAATCTCGTCAGTAACCACTTCTTTGACTTCTACTGCAACAACTTCGGTTGGAACCACTTCAGCGGAAACGACTTCAGTGGCAACCTCTTCAGTGGCAACAAAGTCGATGGCCGCAGCTTCAGCGGGAACAGCTTCCGTAGCAACAGCTTCAGTTGTAATCTCCTCAGTAACCACTTCTTTGTCTTCGACTGCAACAACTTCGATAGCAACCTCCTCAGTGGAAACCACTTCAGTGACAACCTCTTCAGTGACAACGTCGATGGCAACAGAGTCAGTTGGAACCACTTCTTTGTCTTCGACTGCGACAACTTCGGTAGCAACCTCCTCCGTGGAAACCACTTCAGTGGAAACGACTTCAGTGGCAACCTCTTCCGTTACAACAACTTCGATGGCCGCAACTTCAGTGGCAACAGCGTCAGTTGCAATCTCCTCATTAACCACTTCTTTGACTTCTACTGCAACAACTTCGGTAGCAACCTCCGCAGTGGAAGCAACTTCAGCGGAAACAACTTCAGCGGAAACGACTTCAGTGGTAACCTCTTCAGTCGCAACAACGTCGAGGACGGCGGCTTCAGCGGCAACAGCATCAGTTGCAATCTCCTCAGTAACCACTTCTTTGTCTTCGACTGCAACAACTTTGGTAGCAACCTCCTCAGGGGAAACCACTTCAGTGATAACCTCTTCAGTGACAACAACGTCGATGACGGCAGCTTCAGTGACAACAGCTTCAGTTGCAACCACTTCTTTGTCTTCGACTGCGACAACTTCGGTAGCAACCTCCTCCGTGGAAACCACTTCAGCGGAAACGACTTCAGTGGCAACCTCTTCAGTGACAACAACGTCGATGGCCGCAGCTTCAGCGGCATCAGTTTCCGTGGCGACAGCTACTTCCTTGTCTTCGGCTGCAACAACTTCAGTGGACAGTACTTCAGTCGCAAAAACCTCCGTGACAACCTCTTCCGTTACAACAACATCGATGACTGCAGCTTCAGCGACAACAGCTTCCGTGGCAACAGCTTCAGTTGCAATCTCCTCAGTAACCGCTTCTTTGACTTCGACTGCAACAATTTCGGTGACAACCTCTTCAGTGGCAACAACATCGATGGCAGCAGCTTCAGGTGTAATAGCATCCATAGTAACCTCCTCAGTAACCACTTCGTTGACTTCCACCGCAACAACTTCAGTAGCAACCTCTTCAACCGATACGACTTCAGTCGCAACAACGTCCGTGACAACCTCTTCCGTGACAACAACATCGATAACTGCAGTTTCAGCGGCAACAGCTTCCGTGGCAACAGCTTCGGTTGCAACCACTTCTTTGTCTTCGATTGCAACAACTTCTGTAGGAACCTCTTTAGTGGATACGACTTCAGTGGCAATCTCTTGAGTGACAACAACGTCGATGGGCGCAGGTTCAGGAACAACAGTGGCCACAGCTTCATTTGTAACCTCCTCAGTCACCACTTGTTTGTCTTCGACTGCAATAACTTCGATAGCAACCTCCTCAGTGGAAACCACTTCAGTGATAACCTCTTCAGTGACAACAACGTCGATAGCAACAGTTTCCGTGGCAACAGCTTCAGTTGCAACCACTTCCTTGTCTTCGACTGCGACAACTGCGGTAGCAACCTCCTCTGTGGAAACCACTTCGGCGGAAACGACTTCAGTGGCAACCTCTTCAGTGACAACAATGTCGATCGCAGCAGCTTCAGCGGCAACGGCTTCGGCGGCAACAGCTTCAGTTGTAATCTCCCCAGTAACCACTTCTTTGTCTTCGGCTGGAGCAACTTCCGTTACAACTTCTTCAGTCGAAACAACGTCAGTGGCAACAGGTTCGTTGCCAGCCGCCTCAATAGCTGCACCCGTCTCAGTAACAGTCGTCTCGACTACTTCAGTTACTTCAGTCAAGGTGACTTCTGCGGGAACTTCTACAACTTCAACAGATTGAATAGTCTCCTGAATAGTTTCTTGGGTTTCTGTGATAGAAACATCTTGAACAGCCAGGTCTTCACTCGCAACGGCTTCAACAGGTACTGTCGTTTCTTGAGTTACGAACACATTAGTGGGGACAACGGCTTCCACGATCTCTTCGGCCGATTCGGTCACTTTCACGACAGTTTCTTCGGTCACCGCTTCAAGCGTAGTCTCCTCTTTCACTTCAACTTCAGTTATCTCGGCGACGACATCTGTTTCAATCTCTTTAATAGTCACTTCAATAGCTTCTCCGCTCTGTTTGGTAGACTCCTCCTCGGTTGCGGTAATGGTTTTTGTCTCTTCTTCAGCAGCCTCAGCAACTTTTGCAACTATGGTGCTGTCCACGACGACAATTTCATTCGGGACTGCGTTGGACGAAAGAGATTCGTCTTTAATGTCAATGTCTTCAACCACGGACTCTGTGACTGTTTCAACAATTTGAACTGTGGAACTTTGAACTGTAACTTCAGAGGCAATAGTTTTCTGGCCAATCACTTCTGTTGCATTTGAAGATTCTGTCACAGTCGCTTCAATGGGGGCTTCGTTGGTTGCCACTACGACTTCATCAATCTCTTTGTCCGCATTGACGATTAAGTCTGAAACTCCGGTTTCAATCAGTGATCCCTCGACAACCAATGTTTCTTTAGCAACTGAGTCGTCAAGGGGAACAATGACTTCAGTATCTTTCAATTCAGTGACTGAATACAAAATGAGCAGGAGGTCCATTATTTGCAATTGGCTGACCTGTTTCGACTGTTACAACTTCTTCTGTGACAGTCACTTCGACGGGTTTTTTTTCGGTGACGTTGGCTTGCACCACCACGGTTTCTGCAATAACTATTTCCTCCACGACAACTTCAGAATCGTAATCAATATTGGCAGCAACATCGTCGGGGATTGCGGACACAATTTCTTCAACGATTGTTGTAGTTATTGACTCAATAACTTGATCGTCGACCGCAACAACAGAAGTTTGGACTTTCGTGAAAGATCAATGAAAACTTCCTCCAACAAGGAGAATACCTTTCACTTCCTCAGATGTGATAACTTCTTCGACAGCGCCCAACGTAGTTTCTTTCGTTAACTGTTCTGAAAAGGCACTGCCGATGTTCGAGTCCTAAGGTACAATTTTTGCCACTGTGCCAGGAAAAATGGCTCGTCTCACTTACCACAGCGATTTGTACGGCTTCCGACGCTTGGACTTCTTGAAATACATCAGCTTCATCGGTATGAGCAAGCGGCGCGTCCTCAATCACCGTCTCTTCAATCACCGTTTTTTCGGTCACCACCTCCGTTTCAACAGCAATTCCGTTGTTTGACACATTTTCGTTAATTACAGCCGTCGGTCCAACTTCCACACCATCTTGCAGAAAACGACGCTTCAGTTCATGTAATCAAATAAAAGCCAACCTTCACTAGATAGCACAGAAATGACGGAATCGACTTTCACTTCCTTTGTTGAAACTATCTCTTCTACAGTGTCGACAATTTCTGCGTCTTGCGCGATTGGCTGGAAACAACAGACGAAAAATTTTCGAGGTCAAGCCCAAACGCAAACCGACAAATGGGGTAGTTACTCACCGCAGACGCACCTTCCAGTTCCATGGCTGCGACAGGGGTTTCGACAGTCTCAACGATCACCTCTTCGACAACGACAACTTCTTCTTCCACATTGCCCCCTTCGACAGATTCGACAGTCTAATAGCATCATTGCGTTAAGAATGCATCTTCTTAACAAAGTAGCCCAAAACAGAACGACGAACGGAATTCATCAGGATGTGGAGGCTAAGAACGACGGCCGAGCTAGTCGGGGGGGTGAAACATAGTACGAACCAGATTTTCCATTTTTTTTTTCAGGTTCTCGTGGACAGCAGTCGGAAAACTGAAGAAAGTCGAGTTTATTGGATTTTTCTGAGGAGCACATCGTTAAGATAATCTAACGGACAGCCTTTCAGCTTCAGCAGTTTCAAACACCATTCATCACTCCAGTCCGTCACTCCTGACATTTCCAACTGATGCTTCCGTTGCAAATCTTTCCTTTGCCAAGAGTAATACTTCAATATTTGACGTAATTGTTCAAAAGATTCAGTTTCCATCTGCTTATGCGGAAGCCCTTTCCCATCCGAATGCAAAAAATCTTTGACGAGAAGCAGTGCATGCCCCACAAACGCTACTCGAGACTCTTCCCACTTTTTTTTTCTATCAAGAATGCCGTTATCATCCCCAAGATTTGGCACAATCAAAGATTCGACGATTTGAATGAAACGAGCCCAGATCTCGATGAACACTCGGTCGGCAAGCTCGAGTGAATGTGTATGATTCGCAAGGACCGCTAAGTTTGCGTCTATGAAATTTAAAAATGGAGACAATTTGGCGTCGACTGCTGTTTCATTGGGTATTTCAGAAGACGAACGTGGCGTTAATAATTGCTTCTTGGATTCTTTCGATGCGAACAGATTCGCAATATTATTGGCAATTATTACGCTTTTCTTGTGGTCTGCAGATGCATCTTTTAATCGAACTCGCAGATCGAAACATAGCTGAATATTGCAATCGATGAAGTGATTGCAAATACCCTAAACATACCTTGTCCACAACAACGTTTGAAGCGTCTTCCATAGTCCTGTTTGTGACATATACAATTCGAGTTCTCACAGTGCTCGCCACAAAATCGCTTTGAGACGAAAATCGGAATGTGACGAAACCACCAAAAATGTTGACTTTGAATGTGGTACTTTGACCACTTTCAAACATTGCTGCCATAAGGTGAAATCTCGCGGAGGCGACAGCAAAACCATCATCCGAACTGACGAACTGTTTGCCGTTCAATGAATGTGGTAAGTGGTGTATCACACAAAGTTCGAGACCGTTTGTAATCTCGGCATAATTCAGAAGAAGAGGAATAGATGCATAATCAGTATCCGTGAAAGTTATCAGTTTCGATTGGTGTTTCTTGGAGGTTCTTCCAATCTCCCGACCAAAGGGTGCAGCAGCATTGGCAGACTTGTCAGAGATAGTTTGGACTCTAAATGACAAAAGCAGTGCAAAAGGCCTCGAAACATTGATATCTTTAGCCGAAAGTAAAGTTAATATTCCTGCAAATCTATGGTTTGCTTGGGGTTTTGAAGACAATTGAAATGCTGTGTGTTTTTGATATTCCTTTGGGATTGTTTCGACAAGTTTGTCGAACGGGTCAACCAGGCAATCGATATTCGACAGCTGAATGCATGACTTTTCATCAATTCGAATCTCCGAAGGATCCACCGGTGGGCCTTCTTTCCGCACACGCAGGCGAAACCGCTTTTTTTGAGGTTTGGGGCTTGAAGATGTTGAATTTGTAAGATTTTTGAGCTGGTCAGACGACAAGTCAGATGTTATCAGTTTTTTCATCAACTGAACGTATTTCTCAAGGCCAAACCCAATGTTCTGAAAAATAAATATGTTAAAAGCATACAAAAGCGTGTAACAACTTCAATCAAATTCCCAATGAATATGGAGACATCTATTTCCGAAGGCCAATTCAAACTCATGACAAAGTCTAATTGCTGCTGAAACGATGTGAAAATGTCTAAAACAGACGACGAATGCCCAGAAATGAGAGATTGGAACTTCCCCCGTGTTAAATGGCTTGTGAACTGAAAGAAAACTCACATCATCAACGGACACAGCATTCTCAACCCATTCGTTGATTTTTGTGTCTAAATGTTTAGTGAGCAGAATCAAACAATAACCTCCGAACCGCTTAGTTCAACAAATGCTTGAACAAAAACTCGAAACCATTCCACAATCCTTATTCTTCCATCCTGAAGAAAGCGAAAATCTATCATTTCCACGACTAGCACAAGTTCTTTGACAGTGTTATAAAGATTGAACCCGACATCCAAACAGCCAGGCACATTGTTTGTTTCAGTAACGCGATTAACAAATAGATTAATTTCGTGAGAAAGACCATCGATATATATATCCGCAGCAATCGAAGGCAAATGGAACTGCTTCAAAATCAGGTTGTCGAAAAGGGAATGAAAGGTTTTGAGCTCAATAGTAACAGTTTCCGCGAGATCAACCACATTCTGCCCACAGTTACCGTCTGGTTCTGGAATTTCCGGAAAGAACTTTCTAAATCTGATAGTTATCGACTCTGCAATCATTGTCCCTAAGAAGTCTCTCGTTTCCGGATCGATTTCTCCGCGGAACTCGGGAGCAATAAGAGAAGACCGAAATGAATCATACGTCCAAACCAGCAATTCGAATTCTTCTGATGATTCTTTGGAATAATTGCCTATTGGTTGATCAAAGAAGCTGGATATTCGATCGCTTAACAGTAATCCGATCTGTGTTTTAAGGCTGTTCAATCTACCCACCTGAATAAACTTATTATCGCTATTCATTTGAATTTGATCTCACTTCGGCGATTGTCCAAATCTCCTTCTCAGTTGAGCTTAGTCGACTCAGAATTTTCTTGTGCCAATCCAAAAATCCCCTGAAGCCAATAATTCCAACTTCAAAAGCTGATTTCAGTGCTTCAAGTTCGCTAATTCACGATTATTTATCTGTTCAAGAATGGAGATCACTCACAGAACGGTTATAGTTGGCACGTCAACAAGCCAGAAATCTTCAAATATCTGGAGTAACTGAATAATTTCCTCATCGAGAAATGAATCGTCATTTCTTTGTACCGATATCTGTCTTGCAACATATTTACGTTCGACGGCTGCTTTTAAAACCGTTTCGTATGTTCTGCTTGGATCCGCAGGAATACATTCGAAAACTTGTTTTGAACCTTCGTCGAAACTTATAGAATTCTAACGAAACTCGTTAGCTCGGATATTCCACACGAGGACCCACATTCAATATTTCAACTTGAACCAAAATCTGACCTGATACTCTGCTTCTGGGAGATCTTTTCTGCAACGAAAACCACTTTTTCGCAATTGTTTCTGGTTGTGCGAAAAATGACGAGCCGGTGAATTCAATCATTCCGAGAAAACGATACTTTGTCTTGGATTTCTTGAAAGATGCTTGCAAAGTTTGAACGAAAGAAGGACGGGCAGAGGAAGGACTATTCCACACCGATACGATGATTGGTTCAGCCGTGTCTTCTACGGTACTGTTGGCTTTGTCAAAAGACGGCTGGATAATGTTTCTTACACTGTAACCGACGTATTCCAATTAGGATCCAGACAACTTTCAACAGCATGTGTTTGAAATGTGAGCGATGAGTATGTTATAACCGCGAAAGCGTTACAAGACCCGTTGGGGTCTTTTGCTTTTAGTCCTTGTGCAGCCAGGATTCTTATTGTCACCAGAACTCTTCGCACCTGCTTTCTCGCTATCGTATGCCCGCCCATTCTTTGGATGATGCGATCTAAAGCGCGTTCGGTGTTCGTTCGCCATGAGAGATAATGGGACGGCTCAGCAAATTCCGTCCGCGATTTTTGGCCTCTGTCGGTCTCAAGTAGCAGACGCATGTTATAGAGGTCATTGATCAAACAGGAACGCGACACAACGATCGCATTCATGTCGAACGGCGCCATTAGGGATGTTAAAGTAGATAATGATGGTGAGTTCAAAGATCCTAAGCATAGCGGAGAATCTGAAGGTGCATCCACGGCTTTCAAGGGCACTATAGCCGATGATGCTATTGGTGCTTTCACAGAGGAGAGTGCAAGCGTCTTCGCTGCTGCGCATATGTCGGCCATTTAATTGCAAACAAACAAATCCAAGCGCTTCACTTTCTCTTCAACTGCACAACCTCTCATGCTGTGAGCTCTCCAACTCCGTTCAGAATCAAGTACGGACGGTATGCATCGTTGTACAAGTTGTTCAGGTTTGTTACTCCACTCATCACAAGCACGGGGTCGATTTGCGCGTTTGTTCCAGCAAGAATGTCCTAAAAATGAATTCAGTCAAGATGCGCAAAGTTCGCGCAAATTTACCGTGTCCATTCGGTCACCGATGATGCATGTCTCTTCCTTTTCCAATCCAAGATACATTTGGGCGAATGACATCATTAGGGAACTAGGCTTTCCACACGTAAACGCTTTTTTGCCACTGGCGACTTCCAACGCAGTTATGAAAGCACCTGTCCCAAGTACCAGTTCGCCATCTTCTTTGACACCGTTACTGTCGGGGTTGGTTCCAATGAGTTTCGCTCCGCCTTTTGAGATTAAACTAAGTGCCTTCTGCATTCCTTCGAAGTTATGAGTGCTTCCTTCAGTTCCAATGACTACAAAATCCGGTTTGTCTTCAGACATGGAAAATCCATGTTCATATAAGGCGTAGGTTAACCCTGGTCCGCCAAGAACGAAAACCCTTCCGCCCTCTGGTTTTTGACTTTTCAGGAACTTGGCCGTTGCAATAGCTAGGGAAAATTTCAGTCTTCTTTCAATATAAAGGGAAAAACCAGAAGTATAAAAGTTGGAAGGAGGAATATCCAAGCCTAAACGGGCGAGCTTTTCAGATAGTTCTTTTGGGGTTGGCGTACTGTTGTTCGTCTTGAAAGAAAAAAGTAATTCAAACAAAGGCAAGTACTAAAAAGCAACAAACCAAGAAGAGATACTGTTTGTTCTCCTGATGAAGCCAATTCACGAATTCTTTCGCACCAGGTAGTAGCTGCGACCCTTTGGAACAAAACAAAGTGTCAGTGGATTTTGTATGTGGCTCTGGCTTTACCATGATAAATGACACCGTCCTGACGGAGCGTATTCATCATGATTGAAAACATTCATTTCAGAAAGACACATAAACGGGATGATCGCAGACCATATCAATGATGAATCCTTTCTGTTGGATTCCGGGTCAATTGTGGTGTCATGACAGGGATGCAATTGCAGCAGGCGTCAAACCTTATTCTTGATGCGCTCGAGCCGCTCGATGTACTTGGGCACGGTGAGCTCGGTCATTTCAGCTAGTTGGGTAGTTGCGAAGTTCGCGAGCATTTTTACGGGTGAGTTTTCCTGTTGTGAGGGAGTCTTCGCCCTTCAGACTGGAATTGGTGAATTTTTGATTCGCCATCTCCACCTCCCATCTCCGCATTCTGCCATGCTCCGCCCTGCCGCGAAAACGATGCAAGGAAGCGCCTGGTCAGCTGCCCGTGACGCCGCCCGACGGAACGCGTTGTTCTGGTATCCTCGCCGAATTCCTTCCGTTCTTTTGTCGCGAGCGTCGCCAGCGATTCCGACTTGGAATGGCTGTCGCCATCCGGGTAAAGTTTATCCTTCTTTTGTCAACTTCAGTTGGATGCCTTCTATAACAACGAACAGTGTTCATTACAAACGCTAATGAATTGATATTATTTGCGGAAGCTTATTTGCATCCGGCCTGCATCCAATCGAAAATGTTGGCAGGCAAAATCAACAGAATTAATGCAAGCAAGGAAGAAAATATCAAGTTCGTGACTGTTTCTTCTGCTTTAGTGACTGACAATTGGCCGACAATGCAGGCCATTCCGCACGGCAGGGCATCATGCCGCTAGTCTTTCGACGCAATCGAAGATGGAGTGGATTTTAAAGTTTCGGAAACCGGTAATTTTGGGCGAAGTTTTCGAAAAATTCGCAGGTGAGTCAGAGATGGGTGCTGCCGCGATCTAATGTGCTGTCAGTGTGGGTTCAAAAAAATTGAAGTCATTGTGATTGACTGAGAGACAGTTGTCTTTGATTGATAAAATCGGTTACTTGGCGAATATCATCAAGTTGAATGTCAAGAAAGAAACCAGGTATTTAACCCAGTGTCCCAAGCTTTGGAAGAACAAGACGCGGGGATCACATGAACAATCCGGGTTACAATGAAGCATTGGGTTTCTTGATGTTGTGATCTTGTATCGGAGATGACTCAAAGCAAAAATTGGAAGTTGAGACAAAAAAATTGTTTTCAAACTTTGTTCAACACAGGCGATCGAAACATTGAAAAACCTAAATTTCTACGACTGTAATCGAAACACGAAGTCATATACTGCGAAAATCCCATTTTGTTGAAAAGTGGAACCGAAAAAATCATTCGCCCGATTCCTATGTGCTGGCGATTTCTTTGACTGAGATCAGTAATAATTTTTGCGTCAAGTCACAGAAAACAAGACCGCAATAAGATTGGCTGAGGAAGAAAATGAAACAACAGATTTTTTCCCATGCAGCATCACACTTTTGTCCCTCAGGCAGCCGTAAGGCCCGTCAAAGCTCTGCCAGCAAAGTATCTGACATCCATATCTCCATCATCACACAACTTTGACAGAGTTGGTTTGATTGGATCAGAAAGCAAAGCAGCGAGCCCGTTTTTCCTAAGCAATGGAATGAGCTTTTCCAACGATTTCGCAACATTGAATCGAATATTTGGGATGGGATCGACAGCAAGAGAATTCAAGGTTGGAATAATTAAATCCTTGAGAACCTCTCCGTTGACAACAGTGGCCAATATCTGTCATTTGGTTCAGCTAGGAAAGAAAACACGACTGCTAACTGAAAGGGCAAAAATAGTTGTGATCCGGTACAGGTAGTTGCTGTGCTGTCCCATTATCAGCACCTTCGGAATGATAGTTTGCTTTGCCCAGTCGTAGCCAAATACTTCTGTCAGCTTTTTCAAGTTGACGGTTGCAGCCTCACGAATACTGTACACACAGTCTCCCAACCATGACATGCAAAGTGTTCCAAGCTTTTCATCAAAGAACTTCACTCCCAATTGACTGGCCAACAAGGGAATATTTTCTATGATCGCAAGACGGACGCGCCACTGTTTGTCCTCAGCCAACTCCACAATGGCAGGCAAAAGGGACTGCGAAAGCAACTCGATACCTATCACTATAACAACCTTTAGATCATACTATATGGCACCCACGCACCGTCATTGACTTTGTCCAACTTCGAAATAATGTTCAAACGAACTTCTGATGCATCGTCCTTCAGAAGCAATAAAAATAATGGCAAAAGATGCTCGATCGTCTGCTCTTTTCCAAGAATCGGAGCCAGACTACTGATTTCTGTCGCCAAAGCCGCGCGAACATGCTGTGACGAATCGGATACTAATTCGCGAATACAGGGTATAATTTCTCGTAAAACAGTTTCCTTGTCGATTATCGCAGAAAATCCTGCTTAAATGATTCAGCAAACGGGCTTTCCTGACTATTTTCAAGCCTGGAGACTGAGTGGATGCAGCAGTGCGAACTTCAGCTTCGTTGTCTTTTAAAACTTGGACGAAAGCATGAATAAGGTCTTCCTTGATAATGTCAGCCCCTACAGCTTTTGAAACCTGAAGAAACGTTGATTGAGAGCCAATTTGAAGCTACGTACCGCAACGAATCTTTCAGCAATCATGTACCTGACTCTCCATGACTTGTCAATGCACATATTCCGAAGAATAATCAAGAGCAGAGATTTTGTCTCTTCGGGGGTCAAGATCTCTGCGATCGATATTAGGCCTTCCACCGTCAGCAAACGGACGGAGTCCTTTGATTGACACATGAACCGTCGGACTTTGTTGAAAAATACAAAACCTGCTCATCCTGGGCAAGGGCCGAAAACAGCGGAAACATCTCATTCACAACGTGAGGTTTTGTCAACTTTTCTGAATGCTGTGTTGTGAGCGAAAATGGGGAACAATGCCGTGACAAACCGCCAAATTTGTAGCTGCGGCTCTGCGAACCATCGGAGTTTCGTCTTTGCAAAGAGCTCCGTACAATCTGAAGGAAATAAATTAAAGCACTTATCAGCCTTAACCTACGCTCTTAGGTCATCTTGAGTCTTTGCAGATGCCGAATGGTAAACCGGCGCATAAAGCCCACAAGCACTCGTTCTACTTGTAAACCAGTCACCTTTGGAAAGTCTATTCACCATAGGAATGTAGAAGTCTTCGATTTGAGAAGGAGAAAGAATTTGTCCAATCGTTGAAGTTGATTCGACAGCCTTTCAAATATAATTAACGCAAATCAGTCAAGGCATCAGAAGCAAACCTTTTCTCGCACGACTGTTTCTTCGACGGCAGAAAGAGTTTCGAGCGGGGCCAAAAGGAGATGGGCGAAAGCGGCACCTCCCACAAATTCTACAAAGCTGCCTAGTTCCTCGGCCAGAGCAAGGAGAACTTCGTCTTCATCATCAATAGACTCTGAAAGGAGCGATTGAGATTATCAAGTCATCGCAAATCCAAACGACTAACCATCCAGAAAAGGGACAAGCTCCTCCCTTGTACGCTCGGGGCCGAGGGCCAGGGCAATAGTGGAAATACGCTTGATTGCTGCTAGACGAAGCGCAAGGTCTTCGTGCTTCAGCTCGTCGATGAGGACAGCGATGGGGTACAAGTCATCCGCCATTTTCTGTTTAACGATTTTCGCTCACAAAAATGCGTGCGCATCAGCCCTGAACGCGCTATCCGCTGCCAAGCAGTCCAAGAGAACATACGCGATTTGCGGAGCCTTGATGGATTCATTTTTGGAAGAGCATGCCCAGCTAACTTGAGATGCGCGTCAGATATGTGAAGAGATCGTTTGCCAAACACTCCTGATGCTTTTGTTTGCAAACAACAGAAGATAATCCGCCGCACTCTCCAAGTGGCGGGCACATTTTTGAACAAATCTTATTCGCCGAACCGATGGGAAAGGGAAGCCTCCTTCAAGAACACCTCGCCGCCGCTGTCGTCCTCGGACATATTATCGGTTCGAAGCGACGTTCTTGATACTCCCCTTGCCATGTATAAGCATGGGGCGGCGAACGACTTGCTCTCTCACGGCCTGGCTGGTGCGAATGTACAATCCGCACAATTCAAGATGAAGCCAAGTTCCGACCGCCATCTTCAAGGTGGCTTTGTTCACCACGGATCCGACGACTTCAAGCACTGTTTGGAAAGGACTCCGCTCCATGTCCGGATCACTACCTATCTGTCTTACTTTATCCTGATCGTTACGGGACATCTTCGCGACTTCTTTGGTTTCCGTATCAATCCTCAGGCATATGCGCATTTGCGCAAGAAGAATGTGCGTCGGGTTGCTTTCCTCTAATTTGTCTTGATGTTTCAAATTGACAGGGTTACACCCCGCTCAACTCCGGTTTCGACACGTTCTACCACCGGCGCCTTTATGTTAGAATCAGAGATGTCCTCAATCACAGTGGGCGTTAGAGCAAATAAGCGAGGTTGGTGATAAACTTCTGCTCAAAGCAAGTCAGAAAAATGGAGGCAATACAAGGACTGAGAAGCCAAAACTCCATGAGTCAGGGGTTGGTCGTTAGTTTTTGCCAGGTCAATAAAAAACTAAAAAAGTTACCACCGTTGATGGCGTACGGTCATTATTAAAGCCAAAACATCAATAACCACAAACAAAGTTGAGAAATTCACGTTTGTTTTTTTTTAATTTGAAATACTTTCGACTTAACTTGCTGGCTAAATCGGCAGTATCGAATTAAATGAAGCAGTACAACAGAACTAGGGGTTTCCGCTGTTAAAACACTTGGACCCAACATAGAGTGACTAAAGAAATTCAGATTGGATGGGTTTCTCAAAAAAACAGATTTATCAAGAATTCAAGTGTCAGAGGTAAACACGAAGTTGGAATCGACATTAATAGTAATGTTTTGAAGCGCAATCAAGCCCCCCATCGAAAAAGGTATGTAAGCCTGGTGAAGATTGGAGCTTGGCTAGATTTTGCGTTGCAAGTCAACGGAAATTCGCGGAGACATACACAACTAGCTTATAACTGAAAATATGAGGCTTGTTCGGAAATTACACCGCTGCGTCCCCACAAATTTCGTATGGTGGACACCAATCTTCGGGACCTTACGTGCAGCAACCACAGCACAGCTCTTCCCAATATCGACAACCATGGACTCAGCCTCAATTCTATAACGGCCAAGCTATCGCTCTGTATCCCAACTCTCTCAACGCCCTTCATTTTCCGAAATTAAACGTAATTCGTTAAGCATGAACAAGACCAGCCTATTCTCCCTGCATCTCCACTTGCCAGGTGGTGATTGCCTTTCGAATTTCTTCAGTACCTCATTCGCCTTCAAGTTTCTTCGTTCTACTGCAATTCCGGTTTTCAATGCTGCCTCTAGCATAGATTTTTCTATCGTACTTCATGCATTATCCCTCATACACCTCCGAAAGACTTTTGCCGTGAACTGGACGCGTCTTATTGCTGCGTTTCGTGAAATTTCCGCGACTGTGGACACTGTGCACCAGTTTTACCCCCCTGCCATTGGGCGATGTGCGTGGTTCCGTGTGAACGCTTGCCGCACTTGCCAAATGTTGACGAATAAATTTAGATTTTCTATTTGAAAGTCAAGGAACCTGTGGGTTATGAGTTGTCGCGAGACAACATTCGGTGTAGTTACTATCTGAGAAGTTCAATTATAACCAGTTCCTTGCCGAAAATAAATAGCTTAAGGCGAAAGCCTCGTTTGGAGAATACCAGACGAAAGTTTTGGTCACTATGCACGGTTTCCAAAACATTTGGCGATGTATTTGACTTATATTTTCAGAAGTGTTCTTGACATGAGATTGGCGGCTAAAGCACGTTTCTTGCCATCCGAAAAAACAAATACTTTTGGCGGCTAGAGCTACTTGCTGCTGCAATATGCTGTTGACCTTATCCTGCACTTCCGCAACCTTGATGATAGAAATGCTTTGTAATGGTCATTATTTCTTCGAAAATATCCTCACATGAGTTGGCGGGTCTTAGCAGCCACGACATCATGGACGCAGCAGCGCCGGCTTTTCGCAACCGCGCCGATCACACCACCGCTGCACGGGCCGCTGCCGCTTTTGGCGAAGGCATCTGCGTTTTCGTTCGCAGGAATCGGCGGAGTCTGGTTTTCGTCCTCTTCGTCGGCAGGAAATCTAAACCAGGCTGATGTCGGAGCAGTGAATCCCGTTGTCATAATCGGCTCAGGTGACTGTTTTTATAACTATTTCGAAACCTTTTATGCTGAATAACCTACCAGGCCCCGCAGCCCACACAGCTGCAATCTACACTGCACGCGCGAACCTGTCCCCTGTTCTTTACGAAGGGTTTATGGCTGGCGGAGTCGCAGCTGGCGGTCAATTGACAACAACCACAGAAGTGGAAAACTTCCCAGGTTTCCCTAAGGGCATATCAGGCCCGTCTTTGATGGATCAGTTCCGCGAGCAATCCGTGCATCACGGCACCAAGATTGTCACTGAGACAATTGAATCCGTTGACCTTTCATCGCGACCGTTCAAGTTGTTCTCGGAATCTGATCCCAACACTCCAATTTTGGCTCAGACACTTATCATTGCCACTGGTGCCACCGCCCGCAGAATGAAGATTCCCGGTGAGGAAACGTACTGGCAGAAAGGTATAAGTGCTTGCGCTGTTTGCGACGGGGCTGTTCCGATATTCAGAAACAAAGAACTGGCCGTTGTTGGTGGGGGCGATTCAGCTGCAGAAGAAGCTATTTTTCTCACGAAGTATGCTTCGAAAGTGCATGTTCTGGTCCGGAAAGATAGGTTGCGGGCATCGAAAGTGATGGCGGAGAGGCTTTTGAATCATCCCAAAATCAATGTGCACTTCGGATCCGTGGCAGTTGAAGCCAAAGGAGATGGACGTTTATTATCCGAGCTTGTTGTGCAAGATGTAAACTCAAAGGCGACTCGTACTCTTGCTGTAAACGGATTGTTTTATGCTATTGGCCATGTCCCAAACACTGCATTTCTAAAGGGATCACAAGTAGCGTTGGATGCTGATGGGTATATTAAGGTTTCGCCTGGTTCGTCACTCACGAATGTGGAAGGCATATTCGCAGCTGGGGATGTTCAAGATAAACGATATCGACAGGCAATCACAGCTGCCGGTAGTGGGTGCATGGCGGCTTTGGACTGCGAGCGATGGTTGGAAGCAAATAGCGCACAGTAATGCAGTAGCAGCGATTTATTGATGAAAGTGCGAATTGAAGAGTTCGAACTGTTCAGTATTGGTTGTGATCATTTCTGTGAAACCCGAATTCCAAAGCTTCCTTCCATTGGAACACTTAACGTCATTGTAATCAGAATCATATAATCTGTGTTTGACGACCAAAATCCGGCGGGGCATAAGGACAGTGTGCCTGTGCCTCGAAAACCGATTTCAAAGAGTTTCACTTGGCAAGCCATGCCCACGTGTGCTTTGGATTTGTGCAGGGGGCTCGGGCAATCCAGAACGAAGTTTGCAATTGGGTGCGCAGCAGCAGATCCCCAGTCGCGCAGTATGTCTTATAAGTTTTTGATTTCAAAAGCGTTTTGTTCGAGCCGAAGCTTTCGGACAACCTTTCATAAGGTTCACCGACTCTGAGTGTTCACGGAGGTTCTTTCTTCTTGCAGACAACAGCGATTTTGAGGCTCCAGTCATCTGAATACTTGATTGTTTGCTCGAAGGCTTCGGGCAACATTCCCGAGCTAACTTCTCTGGGATTCACAATCACAAGCTCACTGTCAGTTACCTTCTGCCAAAATGCAGCATCGCATGCTTTTCTTCAAGAAAGGCAACTGAAGAGTGGCATGTTCAAACTGTGTGTACAAAGGTATGGTGGGAAGGGGATTCCGAGCTTGAATCACAAAGTTTCGTTTGTACAATGAATATATTTATAGGGTTAGTAGTTCGCCTTATGCTTGATGAAGATAAACTTTGCTATGCAATATCTTACAATTTAAAGAAGTTACAAATCTGAGTTGGCCCAAAAACGAAAAACTGACAACCATTGGTTGGTGCATCATTTGATCTTTGACTACAGAGGGTTGTGCTTCAACTTGAATTTACGTTACGAAATCCTTTCCCGACGTAAAGCGCAAATTAATCGGGTTCCAATGCGTTTCCAAAATTAAAAATTTTTGGGCCACTCAATATGATATGCCTTCAGATTCTGTCGGTGGTTTTGCATTGTAATATGATACCAGCTCAGTTGGAATAAAGGGTTTTTTCTTGCAACCTGGGGTTAGGCCCCATGGATGGCCCAGCTGGTATGCTGTAGCTGACGAAGCAAAGTGGAGTTTTTTTTTCTCACTTTGTTATCAAATAAAGGTTGTAGGGTTATAGGCACGAAGCCCTTTCCCGAGTGGTTGAATACTTGAATTGGGTACAGGAACCGGACTTATACGACGAACCATTTTTCGAATTCTCAATGAAGCCCTCACGCTGGAGCACCAGGGATGATTTCGAGGCACACGCTCGAACGAGGTCCCCGTCGCCGCGGCCCAAGAAGAAGCAGACGCGGGCAGCATCGCCGACTGAAGCCTTCCGCCCGAATCCGCCTCCTTCCGCCCCTCTCAACAACCTGCACCTGCAGTCCTGCCGAAGCGTTGACTGCTACGAAAAGCTCAACCGAATAGAGGAAGGATCATACGGTATCGTGTATCGCGCACGCGACCGCGAAACCGGCGAAATCGTTGCGCTCAAGAAACTGAAGCTCGAAAACGAAAAAAACGGCTTTCCGGTCACAACCCTTCGCGAAATACATACTCTTTTGCTGGCGAAGCATCCAAACATTGTTCACGTCAAGGAGATTGTTGTTACTCCGAGCTATAAAGGGTAATTCATTGTTCGCTGCATCTTCGTTGACGAACTACGCAGCGTGTTCATTGTGATGGAATTTGTTGAACACGATCTTAAGTCTCTGATGGACTCAATGCGGTCTCCTTTTCTTCAAAGTGAAATTAAGACATTGATGCTCCAGCTACTCAGTGCTGTGGAGTGTTTACACAGCAAATGGATCGTACACAGAGACTTGAAGACATCTAATTTGCTCATGAATAACATGGGAATGATGAAAGTAGCCGATTTTGGGTTGGCAAGACGGTTTGGTGACCCTCTTGGAAATATGACACAACTAGTTGTGACTTTGTGGTACAGGTTTGTGAATGCAAATTTCGGTTTGGCCTTCATGTATTCCTTTCAGAGCTCCTGAGCTGTTGCTTGGAGCAACAGAATATTCAACAGCCATTGACATGTGGTCAGTTGGATGTATATTCGCTGAACTTGTGAACAAAGAACCATTAGCTCCAGGAAAAGGCGAAATTGATCAATTGGACAAGGTGAATAATTCGTGTTGTGCTTCCTCTTCAGTGACGCTAATGAGGGAGCAGCTATTCAAACTGCTTGGAACGCCAACCGATCGCACTTGGCCGGGCTTCTCGAAGCTGCCGGTTGCAAAATCATTCAATTTTCGGTTTCAGCCATTTAGCAACTTGAAGTTGCGATTTCCATCTCTGACAGCGAATGGAATGGATTTGATGTCACGAATGCTGACATATGATCCAGCGAGCCGAATATCAGCAGCTGAAGCTCTTCGCCATCCGTATTTCACGGAGAATCCTCCTCCCAAGGATCCGTCCCTGTTCCCGACCTTTCCGAGCAAAAATGCTGGTGAAAGGAGGAAGATCACTAGCCCAGGTGTGCCGTATGCGGTCCATGGTGGCGAGGGCCTTGCAGATGGAGCAGCCGAAGACGAACAGCACGAGCACCTTGGAATTAACCCGCAAACTATGCAAAGTACGCAATTCAGACTGAAGTTTATTTAACACGATTTTTGAATTTTCTTTTTTATCTTTTTGTTTTTTTTGTTCACCCAAATGCCCGCCTCCGTGAAGCGAGACATCCCTGATGTTGAAATCGACGAAAACGAGATCGACTTTTCCGACATCTATGCGCAATTCTCCGTCCCGGCCCCCGTCGGCTTTGACTCTGTTGTTGTCGTAGACGGCTGTCCAATTGTCGGAGCCGACAAGGAGGTCAAGCTGCTTGAAAAGATCAAGAGTCTTTTCAAGAATATCGGGGGCGTGAAGAATACTGACATGCCTATGGATCCCGAGACGGGAAAGTCAAAAGGGTGAGGATCTTTCGCTTTTTTTTTTTTCGTTTCGTTTTCCCTTTCCTTACTCCACGTAGATACATCTTCATCGAATTTGAGACCGCGGCTCAAGCAAAAGCTGCTATTACTGCGTGTGACAATTACAAATTCGACAAGAATCACACCCTCTCTGTCAATGCTTTTGATGAAATCGAACATTATGCGAACGTTCCTGAGTCGTATGAGCCTCCAACGGTTGAACCCTTTGTGGAGAAACCTCATCTACGTAGCTGGCTTATGGATGAAGCGGCTCGAGACCAGTTAGTTGTGATGAAGGCGGATGATACTGTGAGTTTACGTTTTGAAGGATTTTCCTGACGGTTTAAATACATCAGGCAATTTATTGGAACAACAAAAGTGAACCTGCGGAGCTTGTTCATTCGCGGAAAAATTGGTCGGATATGTACGTGGCGTGGTCTCCTAAGGGTTCCTATCTTGCGACATTTCACAAGCAAGGAATCGCCCTATGGGGTGGACCGGAATTCTCCAAGATCGTCCGATTTGCACATCCCAACGTGAGGCTCATCGATTTTTCTCCCGATGAGCGTTACCTCGTGACTTGGTCGCACGATCCGGTCTTAAAGTCTTCGGGCGACTTGCATCACATAATTGTATGGGATATTCTCACGGGACGCGAGTTGCGCTCATTCCCTGTTAATGCTGCAGCAATGGAAAAGCAACAAGACTTTGGCAAAGCGGCGGCGACAGCTGCAGGGCCCGGGGCGACTGTAAAGATTGACTGGCCGTTTTTCAAGTGGTCGCATGACTCGAAATACATCGCACGCATGACGCCTGGCCCAGAGGGCTCTATATCGGTTTATGAAACACCAGGAATGGGCCTTCTTGACAAGAAGAGTATCAAAGTCGAAAATGTAAAGGCTTTCGAATGGTCGCCGACCGACAATATTATTTCATATTGGACTCCAGAACCAGAAGTTGGAAACATTCCTGCGCGTGTCACGCTCGTCAAGATTCCACAACGTGAAATTCTTCGAACGAAAAATTTGTTCAACGTCGTAAATGCACAATTTGCGTGGCAAAGTGCCGGAAAGTATCTCCTGGTTCATGTCGAACGTGCGATCTCCAAAGCACAGCGCGCGCATAATTTGGAAATATTCCGCATGAAAGAGAAGGATATTCCTGTTGATGTTATTGAGCTGGCGCCAACAGACAACATCACGGGTGTGTTCTGTGAGCCTAACGGAGATCGTTTCGCTTTGATTGGCTTGGATGGTGCAGTTAAGATTAATGTGCACTTCTACGAAATCAGCGCTGCCAACGTTGCTGCACCATCCGCGGCTGGAAAGAAAAATCAGACACAAGCGGCTGTCGCAGCGAACGTGGGTGGAGCAAAGCTTC
Source organism: Entophlyctis luteolus (assembly GCA_027604725.1). NCBI lineage: Eukaryota > Fungi > Chytridiomycota > Chytridiomycetes > Chytridiales > Chytriomycetaceae > Entophlyctis > Entophlyctis luteolus. The sequence goes on along the minus strand of JADHYT010000002.1, from coordinate 4,915 downwards.
TGAAGACTCTTGAACGCAAGGGAATCAACCAAGTTGTCTGGTCTCCAAAAGGAAGAATTGCTGTTTTGGCCGGAGTTCGTGCGTTTCAAGGCGGTAAAATTTATTTCTTTTATACATTTTGGTTTAACTGTTTCCGCAGATATTGAATTCTGGGATACCGACGATTTCACTATGCTCAATGCTGGTGAACATTATACGTGTACTGATCTCGAATGGGATCCCACGGGACGTTTTCTGGTGTCCTCCGTTTCGTGGTGGAGGGTGCAGCAAGACCCTGGATACATTTTATGGTCGTGTACAGGCACGGAGCTCAACAAAGTTTCTGTACCCGTTTTCAAGCAGATTCTATGGCGGCCTCGACCACCGACCCCTCTTAGCGCCGATGAGCAGAAGGCTATCAAGAAGAACTTTAAGGAATACACCAAGAAGTTTGAAATTGAGGACGCGAAGGAATCATCGAAGATTGACAAAGCCGTGATTGAGAAGCGTCGGGCGCTATGGGCAGAGTGGGTTTCTTACCGCCGCCGCTGTTATGAAGACTGGCTCATGGAGGAAGACTTGAGAGATGAGATTCTCGGCAAAGATGGAGCGGGCGAGTCGCAAATGCTCGAAATTGAAGAAATTATTGATGAGGTTGTCGAGGAGACGGAGGAAATCTTGGGGGATGTTGAGTGAGGAGTTGGGGTTCAAAAAATTTAAAAAGGTGTTCCAACAAGAGGGAGACAAGTGCAAAGTTATTTTAGATATCACAAAACATAAATTTCTTGACGCCGCCATCCAACGGCTTCTTCGGAAACACGAGCTTCAACAGGCCATTTTCGAAACAGCTCTGTCGGCATTCGCATTGTTGGGAAGACGCAGGCTCCTCGAAAACTTGCCCTACGCACGCTCCACGACGTGGCGCTGGTCGTCCTTGATTTCCTTGTTTGCAGACCGCTCGCCGGATATGGTCAACACGTTGCCTTTGATGCTGATGTTGATTTCGTCCTTCTTGACGCCCGGAATATCGGCGTGCAAGATGTATTCCTTCTCGATTTCACTCAGGTCCATATATGCGTTGAACTTGCCGCCGAAGAAGGACGACGACAGGTCGCTTTATTTTTCAGAGTTGGAAATCGTGTCCAGGTTGGATGGCGGCGTCAAGAAAATTTCTGTTTCAAAAATAAAGGCATTTCTCTGGCACACTTGAAAATAGAAATTTATACGTCAAATTATGCTTAGGGATATTCCGAGCGTGAAAAATAGCGATCCCAGAAAACAGTGAGGCATCTTTATTTATGACGAATTACTGGATGGCCCTTTCTGCTATGTTTTTTCGCTGCATTATCTGCGCGGCCACAGACGTTAGTGCAAGTCAGACAGCTTCATTGCTCCTTCGCAGAATTCATCATATTTGAAATTGCTACATGGAGCCCTCCTGTTGTGCTGAAGCGACTCGCAACTGCTGCAAATACATTAAAGACTAACGGTGGGTCTGCTGAAATTTGGTGGAGAGGATTGAAAATATTCTACTCTTAATGGCGGTTGTCTTTTCACATCATGTTCCAGTCCTTCACAACCCATCCTTTAAACTGTAACTGTTCCAAAAACAACTTTCGTGCTTGATAGTAGTTTGCTGAGAACTTCTTCGTGTCCTTATAGGCCAGTGTTTCAATTGCAACAGGCTGAAGAATTTTCGGAAGACGGTTGGCATTTCTAGCAATGCAAAGAAGATCAAGGAACTCTTTGTGCAGTTTTTTTGCGCATAGATGAGACTCTGACGCTTCAGGATAAACGCCTTTACGGGGGTTTCCACTTCCCTGCCTTCTGCCGGCATTGTTTAGCAACTGCAGTGGACGATCACAATCCCCTTTCGTCCACGCTAGACCTATCGAAAATTATCAGAAAACTAAAAAAAGTCCATAATTGACCTATATCGGACGCAGCCAACACAGGATATTTTGCCTTCTGTGATTCCAAAAAACTCTTGCTATGCTGAAATCTTGCTGTTGATTGAAAAATGGAAGGCTGTCCAAGTTTGAAAGGCAATTTCAGTTCTGCCAGATGTGAGTTGGCAAATTTAAAACCAATTCACCAACCAGTTTTCAACCCAAAACCTCGATCAATAATTGCTCGCCGAAGGGCCTGCTCATCGAACAAATCACCAACAATAATCCCATCGAGATAAACTGGGGCAGCCAGTAACGATAGAAATGCTCCAGATATTCCAACAGCATTCCATTTCGCCAATTTATCGCTGCAGCTCATGGACAGACTCATTTCGGCATCAGCACGACCAGGCTTTGTCCGCAGAACTCCCACGCGCGCGTAATCGTTTCGACCTCGCACTAACTCTCCCTTCGATAGATCGAAGGCCGAAAGAAATTCAGGAAACTCATTCCAAGCCTCTGGCGAGGATGTGTTAAAACCATCACGACGCGAACGTTTTGCAGACTGTGTAGATTCGAGGTTGATACTGCACAGATATTCTTTTCGCTTAGCTTCGTTCTTTTGACGTACTTCCTCTTCCTGTGAGCTTTCCAACGCCGCCATTGATGCGTCGCCACAAGGGCTTTGGGAAATATACATGTAAAATCGCACGTCGGCATCGAGAATCAACGGATATGAAAGGTTGTCGCTAGGATCCCAATTCGAAGTTTTAGAGAATATGCTCGGACAGGAGCTCAATGCTTCAGACATTTGGTGAACCAAATATCGCCGAAACGCGCGACGACACAGAACTTCAGCATGGCAGTCGGCAACAACACGACCGTGGCCTACCAGCGCAGCGGATCGTGGAAGGCACTTGACGCCGGTGCTGGCGAAGAAACAGAAAGTTGTTCCAACAGACCATCACATACGGACTCACGCAAGCGCGACTATTTCAGACTGGGGCTCGGGATCCGATGAACGGCACAGCCCGATTGCGGCAAGCACGGTCCAGCGGCCGGGGATCTCGGGTTTCCGCAGGGCGGTGTAAGCAGCAATGGCGGCTATGTCGACATTGGGCATCATTTTGCACAAAGGCGAACTCAATGGGTGCGTGACTGCACTGCACCAACTCGCCCATCACAACATTCCTGCAGGCATCCACGGCCTTGCAAAGGTCATTGCCGACCACGCGCCCGCCGCTATCAAGGAGATCCCCATCAAGGCATATGCTGGGTTCCCGAGGTTCATCCGACCACCTGACCCCGTTCACACAGGCTTGCTTTGGTCGAAAAGTCGCTATCGATGCATCCATGTCTATTTACCAGTTCTTGATTGCGGTGCGGCAGCAGGACGGAATGCAGCTCACGAACGAGGCCGGTGAAACCACAAGGTATGCGACCGTGAATGCTACCTCCTCAATGCTGATTCCGCCGAATTCTGTGAAAGTCACCTTATGGGAATGCTTTATCGCACTGTCCGCATGTTCGAAAATGGAATCAAGCCCGTTTATGTTTGGTGTCCTTTGTTGATTACGTTTATTCACTCTGCCTACAGGGTAGAACAGATTTTTTGTCAGTTGTATTTTGGTAACAACAGCGCTTCTTAGTTTTCGACGGAAAACCACCTTTGTTGAAATCAAACGAGGTACAATCCGATCCGCAATCAAATTCCTTCTCAACGCCTGCTGTTCTTTTTTCAGCTTAAAAAGCGCGGCGAAAAGAGAGAAGGTGCAGAGAAAGCTGCAGCTGCCGCGGAGGAGCAAGGTCAGTGTTGTCAACAACTTGTCCGAATTTTCGTCTTACTTTCGGACAATTAAGGTGACACTGAGAATTTTGACAAGTTTTCGAGACGAACTGTGAAAGTTACTAGAGAACACAACGAAGATTGCAAGAAGCTTTTGAAATTGATGGGGGTTCCGTACATCGAGGTTTGAAAGTACCCGATTAAGATTGGATGATAGGTTTTTCCAGGCGCCTTGCGAGGCAGAAGCGCAGTGTGCAGCGCTTGCAAAAGCAGGAAAAGTATATGCTGCAGGCTCAGAAGATATGGACACACTGACTTTCGCATCACCGGTCCTGATGCGCCACTTGACTTTTTCTGAAGCACGAAAACTCCCCGTCATGGAAATCACTTTATCTAAGGTGCTCGAAGGTCTTGAAATGACAATGGAGCAGTTCATTGATCTCTGCATTTTGCTTGGGTGTGACTACTGCGATTCTATACGAGGAATCGGCCCAACTCGCGCAGTATCGCTTATAAAAGAGCACAAAAGCATCGAAGGTGTATTAGCGAAGCTTGACAAGACGAAGTATCCAATCCCAGAAAATTGGCCTTTCAGTGAAGCTCGACAACTCTTTGTTAAACCGGATGTGACAGATGTTCAAGATGTGGATGTCAAATGGGAGCTTCCAGACGAAGAAGGAGTCGTCAAATACTTAGTGGGAGAAAAAGGATTTAGGTATGCATAAGAGTCTAGGTCCAAACTCAGGGTCTGTTCTTTGCAGTGAGGATAGAGTTCGATCTGCGATATCCAAATTGGTGAAGTCAAAGTCTGTTGCAACTCAAGGAAGACTGGGAGATTATTTCAAGGCTGTTGAGAAGCCCTCCAGTTCTTCTCAGCCCGCAAAACGAAAGGTAATTTTGTCATCAAAATTTTTCTTTTTGGAATTGAAGTTGTATCAGTCTGAATCAAAGATTGGTCCGGCAAAGAAGAAAGTTACGACAATAAAGAAGAAATGAACATAATGAATAAATTTCCATGGAAACAGCAAACGAATGTAATCCTTGAAAAAAACAAACCTCCCCATCGGGGAATTGAACCCCGGTCGCCGCCGTGAAAGGGCGGAATCTTGACCACTAGACGAATGAGGATATACGTATTGATACGGAATTGGGCAGTTCCGTAGTTAGGATGTTCAGCGGGGTAGTTTTAGAGGAGGAGGTCGAACGGCGGAGTCGGACGGCGTTCGGACTGGTTTTGGGGGCTTCCCGGAGACTGACTTTA